>LFLW010495223.1:0-10868 GCA_001262575.1 Conus tribblei | reverse complement strand
AGCTTAATCTGTCTGGAGGTCCTCCCAGCTTAATCTGTCTGGAGGCCCTCCCAGCTTAATCTGTATGGCAGTTCTCCCAGCTTAATCTGTCTGGAGGTTCTCCCAGCTTAATCTGTCTGGAGGTCCTCCCAGCTTAATCTGCCTGGAGGTCCTCCCAGTTTAATCAGTCTGGAGGTCCTCCCAGTTTAATCTGTATGGAGGTCCTCCCAGCTTAATCTGTATGGAGGTCCTCCCCATATGGTGACAGAATAAACAACGGTGATTGTGGTTTTTCTGTAGAAGGAAGGAAGACTAAGGTGGAGTTGATTGATAACAGACTTTGCAGATGGTTGTCTTTGTTGTGAATACCAGGTTTGGGTGAGCACCTAAACTTTTATGCCCTAGAACAAACCAGTTATTGAATGGATGCATATGTGAATGAGCGAGAGTATGGGAAATGAAAACTTACCATTTTTTTGTTCCTGTCAACAGGTAGTCGCATTGACAAGCACTGGTTCCGTGTCCGTGACAACAAAACTCAAACAGATCGCATGTTGAACATTGTCCCCTACAACCCCAAAATGGTGTTGCCCTTTTCCAAGACCACATGTAAAACGCTGAAGGATCTGTTCTCTCTCTTACAGGTAGGTCCTGGTGTGTAGATGAGTAGGTTACTGAGTGGTAGGATTATTTATGTGGAATGTTTTTTTTTTATTTGGCTGCATTGGTCTTTTACCTTCTCGAGAGGCTTTACTCCCTCATTGTGTATCCGATTTCCACAGCCACATCTAGGTCTGCCCCACCCCATCACAGCTGGAAGCAGTCAGTATCAAGTTGCCATGAGGCAATCAGCCAGAGGAGCCACTGCGCTGCTGCTTAGTCATTTCAGCGGTGTTTAGTTGTACTTGACCAGCATTGGCATGTACTAAGTCCCCAGGTGACAAGAAGGATTGCTCAGTCATGGACCTAGCTACAGAGCAGGCATACATTGAACGTCTGTTTTGTTATGGAGCTATAGTCACCCACACTTTTATTTCTGTTACGGCATTCATTCTTGAAAATATGTAGCATTCATTTTGTAGTGGCTACATATGCCCTCGCAATCATTTAATCTTTACTTCGATATGCAGCAGCAGTTGTCCACTATTAACATTTCATTTTGGATTTAGAGCAACATTTATCAACAAAAGAGCTAAAGTGTAATTAATCAACAAAAAAGCTAAAATATTGATTTTGTTATGCGGCGAGACTTGTTTTTAAAAAAAAAAGGAATATTGATTTCGTTACACAACAATGCTTGTCCACAAAAGTATGCATGTAACGTTGACTTTGTTATGAAGCAATGCTTGTCCATATTTAATGTAGTGTTGAGTTTGATGTACAGCAACATTCGTCCACAAACAAATTATAATGAAAATGTTGATGCTTACTTTGTTATACAGCAAGTGCTGACAGAAAGCATCCAGTGTTGAAAAAAAAATTCAGAGGGTCACCAGGATATCTAGGGGATCACTCTTATAATGTGCTGAAAAAGCACACACACACGCATGCACGTGCATGCATGCACACACGCTGCCTCACATCTATAAACACAAAAGCAGAGAGACAGAAATGGACGAGGAAAGAGAATCAAAGTATAAATTACATGAAACACTCAAGATTATGCTGACATTGTTTTGTTTTTTTCTTTTTCAAATTATTCATTGAATCTAGGCTCATGTTCCACAGGTAGTAATGTATTATCAAATAAAGTGAATGCATGAGACCACATGCATACACAGTGATGATTTAAGCAGTGAAACTTGACGTCTTGGTGTTACCTTTTATCATCATCACAGCTGTGTCCCACAGAATTTCCACTGCAGGAGCCATTTCTAACACCTTTGCGAGACAATATTCCAGTCTCCAAGCGATGGTCATTGGCAGCCTCATGATAAGCAAGAGCTGAGCGTTAAAAATTTGTGGAGCTCGGGATGAAAGTCTTCTTTGTATACTGGCCATATACACTGTGCTCAAAACATTGTCCATCCATTGTAATGCAGCAGTTTGAACTGTCTGAGCCGGCCATGTGGGAAAGATCGCTGGACCTTAGTTCCATTGTTTGGATTATCACCTGCAGTCTACAGGTGTGAAATCAATTTAGATTATGATAATCCGAATTTCAAAAGTTTTGTCATGCTTACCACTTTATGGCTATGATGTTGTATCACGTGGTCTTATGGTCTGATCATGGAATGGATGGGCTGTTTTGAAGACTGGCTGGTTTTTACTACAGTTCTCAAGCGGAACCTGTTCATTAGTGAGGAAAGTTCTAAGTCTAAGGGGAAAGTTTTCGTTGACTTAGATCAAGGTCAACTTGACAAATGTGCAGCTTAAAGTTTTGTGTGAATACAGCAGAAAATCATTGTGCTAGCATAAATTTTTGTATGATTTAGTGACATTTTTGCTTTAAATTCAGAGTGTCAGATGAGAATTTTGTGCATCAAAGATGTATATTTGTGCTGCCTTATAAACATCACTGGTGATTCTAAATTTGTTATGTTCCAGCACTTTTCTTAAAAAAAAATTGAATGTTGACTTTGTGTTGCAGCTACAGTAATATTATCCTCCTCAGCCTTAGCACTGAAAGCAGCATATGTGGAAGGCAAGGCTGTATATTAACTGTTGTTTTTCTTTTCTTGAAAGAGAAAAAAAATCCTTGGTTATACAAATCTTTGTTGCTACTGGTAGTCTTCTCGTTATTGGGCAAAACTAGCAGGCAAAAACTACAGCATGACCATCGCTGTATGATATGGTAGCTACTTTACAGTTGTGCCTTCAAAGAGTGGTGGTTGTTTTCCAGCATCCTTACATCTTCCCCATCACAGACTTTGACTTTGCCCTGGAGCAGAAGTATGTGATCATCATCCAGCCCATCAGCATCCGCGGCTCCCTCAAGGACTACATCTACCAGGCCCGCTTCCAGGACAGCTGGTTCAACAAGTACAGTCAGAAAAAGCGAGGGCTCAACCTGGCCCAGGTGCAGCTGTTCAGCCGTCAGGTGTTGGAGGTAGGACTCTGCAGTTCTAGTGATATGTGTACGTGTGTGTGTGTGTGTGTGGTGTGTGTGGTTTGGCAAATAAATGACATATAAAGCATTGCAGTTGCCATCATCAGGCAGTTGAACCCCCCATAGACTTTCAGGACAAAGTACATTCATGTTCTCCGGAAATTCTGTGCAGATAATTTGTGATTTTCTGTCACGCTCTTAGACACAGATTCCACCTGTGAAAGTACCTCTGGTACATGCAGGGAAGAAGAGTTAAATATGTTTGATTTGGACTCAAGATTGCTGCTGGACCAGAGGTCAGGGACAGGCCACCATATGTGTTCATTTGTACTGGAGGTCAGGTGTTGGGAGGAGAGTCAAGCTCATGAAATTAGTTTCACCTTTACATCAAAGATCCATTTAACAAGCGATTTTCATGAAGTGTATTTAATTTTAACTTCAGAGATCTATGTCATTTAACGTCAGAAGTTCATTTTAACATCAGATGTCCTTGAAGTTGCTGTTATTGTAACACCAGGTCGATTTTATTTTAATCCATTATTATTATCCATGAAGTCGGTGTTTTAATGGCTGACATGCAGATTGTGTTCAGAGTAAGAAGTTTGTGAGATCTATTCACCCAAGAACTTGATGCCCTGGTTTGCTGCAGGCTCTGTTGTTCATGGAGGAGAAGGGGTTCCCTGCCCATGGCAGCATCCATTCCGGCAACGTCATGATCCAGGATTCGGCATGCAGGTCACTGGGGACTCTGTGTGTGTGTGTGGTTTTGTATGTGTGTGCGAGTAGTTTGTGTGACACATGTGTCTGTATCTGTGTGCATGGGGTATGCATGTGTGTGTGTGTGTTGTCTTTGTGTTGTGTTTGTGCATGTGCTTGTGTGTGTGTTTGAGTCTGATATTTTTTATGTCAGTATGTGTATGTGCGTGCATTGGAGAGATATGGAGGGTGAGGTTAGAAGGATGAAGATTTTGTGGGGGGAAGGTGGGGGGAGCAGAGAGGTTGTGGTAATGCTTGTGGGAGTTGTCTGAAAGTGTGTAATCAGAATCAATTGCTGGTTGACTGAGTTTGCTTTTCACTAACATTGCATTATAATTTCCACCGAACTCCATAGACGACCTGCGAAGGTATATGTCTTGTGACAGTATTAGATGTATACAGTCAAATTCAGTGTGAAGGTGTATGTCTTGTGACAGTATTAGATGTATGCAGTCAAATTCAGTGGGAAGGTGTATGTCTTGTGACAGTATTAGATGTATACAGTCAAATTCAGTGGGAAGGTGTATGTCTTGTGACAGTATTAGATGTATACAGTCAAATTCAGTGGGAAGGTGTATGTCTTGTGACAGTATTAGATGTATACAGTCAAATTCAGTGGGAAGGTGTATGTCTTGTGACAGTATTAGATGTATACAGTCAAATTCAGTGCGAAGGTGTATAACTTGTGACAGTATTAGATGTATGCAGTCAAATTCAATCTTCTATATTACCAGCTGTCTTGGTGCTGTGGTTGTTAGCCTTAGGGATTTCAGGTTAGGAAGTTGTGGGTTCCATTCCCTTCAGAGCCATTTATATCTGTGGAACTTTTCAGTCCCAGACTGGCTCCTATCCAGAGTTGAGTTTGTTATGGGTTCAGTGGGGAAAATGGAACCCCACAGTTATTTTACACACGCAATGGATGTGTCTCTGAAAATACGGCTCAAAATTTCTGACCAACACTGCAGGTATCGGGTTGACAGTGAGATATATTACTAAAGTGAGCATAAAATGCAGCCCGGCCGTGCAGTCTCAGACCAGAATGGAACCCCTTAGCATCATTGTCATCCTCATTGATTAGCATGGAAAAAAAGAAGTCTCAAATTCTGTGACTCCTCTTACCTGGCTCTCATGGTGAACTCAGTTTTGGGTTCCTGTCCTTGTGTATGCCCTTGGTGAGTTGGTGTCGAAGTTGCCAGTATCATCGAGTTCATGAAGATGGTCATTGGAAGGACATGGTTGTGCCCTCTGGCCATGTTGGCTCGGTGACTCAACGATTATTGTCGATAGGAGGCTTAACAGGTGGTGTCCTGCATGTGTTGGATCAGACCACCACCAAAGTGACTCGGTAGCAGTGCAGCGTCTCCTCTGTTGGGTTGCCTCAGGATGACTTGACATTGATGTGTGTGTTGTTTACAAGGGTCTGAATGTCGCTGTCTGTATGTATGTGTGGGTGTAGGTATACATGCCAGAAAGCATATGTATTATCTTAGTCTGGGTGCACATATGTGAGTATTGTGTGGGTGCTTGCATGTGTTTGTCCAGTTTATTTGTGTGTGCGCATGTGTGTGGGAGAGAGAGCAAGAGAGTACTTCTTGGGCATGTGCTATGGTTGAGTGTCTATAGGTGTATGAAGGTGTCTTTGTGATAGGTACCTAGTGGTGGATTGTTTTGCCAATAGAGTGTGGGTTGCAGGCTGGCTGGTTATGAAAACACCTTCCTGGGGAACACCTCTCGTCTGCTGCCTCTGATCAAGAAGAAACTGAAGGATGACAACAAAGACGCTGTGGACGTTCTGTCCTTTGGTGAGAAAGACTAAGAGTGTGTGTGTGCGTGAATATGTGAGCGGGAGAGAGGAAAAGGGAAGAATGCATCCTTGATGGGAAGAGTGGAGGAGCATCATCTGTTCAGACTGTTGCAGTATTCTCTACCAAGGAAGTTTTTTCCAAGTACATTGTGGGAGACAGTTCCAAAGTTTGGCCCTCACCTCAAAGGTGCCAACTGGTAAAGTTAGATTGACATTTTTTTGTGGGCAGCCTGACCCTGTTACGCAGGAAGTGCCGTATATCTCTGGCTGCGAAAATTGCTAGAGCAGAGGGATACTAAAGCAGCTCTGGCTTGAGTCTCAGAACTGCACCTTCATCCCCTAAATCAAGGAGCTGGACTAGCGACAGAAAGTTATCAGTTGTGCTGGTGTTGAAGGAAGAGATGCCAGATACCCAGCACCACTCAGGGTTTTTGTGTGAAGCTGCGTTATTGTCTGAGATCTTAAAAAAAAAAGAAAAGAAGAAAAAGGGCAGTTGTGTTGCTTGTGCCAAGAGAGGAGGCCAAGCTGTATTAAACAATAATTTTGGTTCAGATTAGCAGCTAGCGAATTTTTACAATTTGCAGCAGTGTACTATTCAAACTATTCCAGGAAAACAGTGTGAATAAGTTCGGATGATTACAGATAACGCTGGCATTCCTGTCACACCTCTTGTTTCCCTGTGACTGTGAGAAACATGACAAAACTGCCCAAAGCAAAATCAGCTTGCATCACTCATGTGTTGGGAGACTTCTCACAGCAGAGGAACGGACAACTCTCTTCTTGACTCCTACCTCTATTCTTTCCTCTGTCCTTTCCCACACAGCTCACACCTTCTAGCAGAGCAACACTCATGCTGACTTTCTGCTGATTGTGACCTGTTTGCCGCCAGTCAGATTAGCCACTGACTGAGGGCTGACCTCTGGTTTCAGGACACCTGATGTTTGAGATGGCCTTTGGTTTTGAACTGGACACCGCCCATCCGGGACCTCAGCATGTGGTCAACGCTCGCTCACCACAGATTGTAGAGGTACACCATTTTTAAGACATTTGGGTTTTCATCGATTTTTGCACGTGTTACTCTGTGAGCATCCAAAAGTACTATGGAGCAGTGAGTCAGTTTTGGTCTTGTTGATATGTTGATTCACCAAAGGGATAGATACAGTCTTGATTCAGTTTAGAGGTCTCACTAGCTGCGGCTTGTTGGGTTGAATCCCATCAAAGGCATTTATTGTAGGATTTTCCATCTCTGACCAGCTCCTACTCATTGTTGAGGTTGCTGTGAGCTTAAATGGGGAGATGGAAACCACATGGTCAGATTAAAAAAAATGTTTTTAAGGCTCCGCCAAAAAACATAGACAGGCAAATCACAAGACAAAATATGACGCATTTCGATCTCGTAGGTCTTCTTCAGGCAAGATAAACAACACTCAGGTAAACGAAAATGAACGAATCGCCTATCTTCATCCAGTTCGGCGCAAGATGGGCGTTGAATGAAAACAAGGCTGTCAGGAAGGAGACAAATTGAGTCATAGTAAACAAAGGTCAGGTTTTAACTGAGACAGTTGCTCAAATTTCCTGAGTGTACTTGATGTTGGATCCATTATGAAAGGAAACCTTTCCCCTTTAATGTAGTGGCTGACCGTGATGGAACTTTATATTATCATTTTCATCATCTTCAGTGACCAGTGTATTACGTAATATACAGAAAGATCAAATTCTTCGGGTCTTAATGCCCTGCTGTCATGGTGACTAGTCATTGCTGCTAGATGACTGAAAACATGACTCCTGCATACCAATTTTTTTTTTCAACATAGTTTTGTTGGTGCAGGCAGTTAGAATCTGACAGATTATGAAGTATAGTGCTAGCTCTCTACAACGTCTTTGAAAATGTTGTAAACAGCAGGTCTCAGAGGAGAGTATGACAGGAAGGTAGACTGACCAGCATGAAGACATGATCTGTCGCAGAATTTTCTTTTATGGCTGTTATAAAGAGAGATTGTTAAGGCTGCACTGCTTATCCAGTCACAGGAGTAAAGGAAGGGGAATATATTAACTTGTTTTTTAAAACAGGCATTCAGTGTGAACCTGTCTTTTCATCTTGCAGTAAAGAAAGGGGAATAATTGTATGTTTTGTTTTTTCACAGGCTGGGGAACTCACCTCGGATCCCCGAGATTTTTCAAAGTGACTTCCGAGAAAAAAAAAATCCCACTGAGATAAAAAAAATAGTGAAGGACTTGATCACTCCAAGTCCATTACCGTTCCGTATCCAGTATTTCCAATCCAGGTTTCCATCATACTATTTTTAAGGCAGTTCTGCCCGCGTTGTGAGGGTATTTCCGCGTGCTTTATGAAACTGTTGCCACGGCAGGCGCATCAATTTCTGAACTTGATTTTCGCAGCCATTTTCCGCATGTTTCACAAGAGCCTAACACTTCAGAAGAGTCTACAATTGGCAAAATGTCGTGCATATCACGCATCGTAAATCATGGCGAGATGTTTGACGAAGGATCAATAGCAACAAATGGAGATGGGACTGGACTGAAAAGTAACAAAAGTGGCCGGTTACAATCAGCAAGTTAGTTTGGTTTCTTCGCATGCCACATGGTAATTTGCCTATCATGAGAGGCCATGAAAGGGTCCCCAAAAATGCTTAAATTCATTTTCGGCTGGGGGGCTTCGCCCCCCTGGGCCCCCCACCAGGGGCATTGCCCCAGGACCATACCAGGGCCCCGGCCTTTTTTTCAGAGATTTTTTTTGATTACCTGTTCCCCAGCCTGTTTTCAAATAGGTATTTGAATGTAATGTTATCTTTTAATCTTGATATTTCTATCTGTTCAATATCTTCATTTATTATTAATGTATTAACAGCTATGACATGACCTGCATGTTCTGCTTGGCCATAAACAAGGTGGACTGACCTCTTGGAAATACAAGTAGCTGGAGAGACTGGTCTAACAGGTTGCCACAGGAATGATTTTGTGTCTTCTAGACAGTACGTTTCTGTGTGCTGATTTCAAGGGTGTTTGTGATTTTGCAGATCCTGAATTTCATTTTTGAGAATCCAAGCAAAAAGTATCCTACTCTGCGAGAGGTAAGTTCTTGTCATAGATACATAGATATTGTATTGTCTTTGTTTGCTTTTTGAGTTGTTTGTGTGTCTTATTGCCTTGCCAGTCTTTAAGGAAAAGTTCTGATTCTTGTATGTCAGCCATTTGATTCCCATACGAAGGGGGCCTAGGGGCATGTCAACCATTTGATTGCTATCTGAAGGGGGCGTAGTCATATTGTAATGTGATTGCCATGTGAAGGGACATAGTCACATGTCGGTCATGTGATTGCCATGTGGAGGGGGCATGGCCACATCAGTCATTTGATCAAAACACAAAAGGAGCATGGTCACATCATCAATAATTATTGATAACCATGTGAAGGGGACATAGTCGCATCAATATATGATTGCTGTGTGAAGGGGAAATTGCCACATAATGTGATTGTCATGTGAAGGGGACATAGTCACATTATGTAATTGCCATGTAAAGGGGAAATGGTCACATCATCATTTAATTGCCAGTGAAAGTGACAGTCACATCAACATGTAATTGCCATGTGAAGGGGATATACATCATCATGTAATTGCCATGTGAAGGGGACATAGTCACATCTTCATGTAATTGCCATGTGAAGGTGACATAGTCGCATCAACATGAAGGGAGCATAGTGGCATCATCGTATATTTCCATGTGAAGGGGACATAGTCACATATTCATGTCAATGCCTTGTGAAGCGGACGTAGTCACATCAACATGTAATTGTCGTGTGATGGAGACATAGTATGTAAGTGCAATGTGAAAGGGACATAGTCGCATCAACATATGATTTCCCATGTGAAGCGGACATAGTCACATCATCATGTAATTGCAATGTGAAGGGGACATAGTCACATCATCATGTAATTGCAGTGTGAAGGGGACATAGTTGCATCAACATATGATATCCCATGTGAAGCAGACATAGTCACATCAACATGTAATTGTCATGTGAAGGGAGCATAGTCACATCATCATGTAATTGCAGTGTGAAGGGGACATAGTTGCATCAACATATGATTTCCCATGTGAAGAGGACATAGTCACACGTCAGCCAGCTACGCCAGTTTGTTGGCCAAAGATGCCACTTTGTTGAAGAATGTTACACTAATCTAGAGCTTCCTGTAAAATGAGAATGCGCCCAAAGCGGCTTAAAAATCGATTTTGATGAAATGTGTCATATAACAAGGGAAGAAAGAAGTGTATATTTGGCACAAAACATTTCATTTGCTGAAGCCTGGGTGATAAGAGCCTATCGGTTAAGCCGTATCTGTATGCCCACTTGGTACCAGATTGTGTATTGACCGGGTCATCTGCTCTGGCAGGAAATGGCCTTTTTTTTTTTTTTCCAGGATCACACAGAATAGGGTGCTTGAACAGATTTTTATCTCTAACATGTCTGAACCATATCCATAGGAATGAGGAAAACAGATGGGGAAAAAAATCTAAGTGAACGGCATGAAAGTGCATTTGTAACTGGGCTTTGCTACTTCCATGTGTGTCCAAAACCTGTTGCAGATCTCCACCCATCCGTTTTTCATGCAAGCCAAGATGGCTGAAATGGAGAGGTTCAATCCTGCCCCTGTGAGTACAGCACCTTGGAGGCTTAAAGAGCTGCCAAGGGATTTGATTTTGGTTTTTAGCATGCTACGAATTTGTTGACAATGCTCTCCTGTTACACTTTGTATGAAAGATTATGCTCCAAGCAGAACTTTAATTAACATTTCCTCAAATGTAGTAATCATCACAGATGTAATGAATAAACCTACAGGGGTAAGTGGTGGTGTGACAGTGCCATCATGGGTACAGGGGAGGTAAAACAGCAGAATATTTATTAACTGTGTATGCGCAGAGAAAGATCCTTGGATGTCCAGTCTGTCTTTCTTTCTGCGTACGCAGGCTGATACCAGTGTAGCATCGAGGCATCGGCCTTTGGCCAATAACCTATTAAAAACTGAAAAGTCCGATCTTGTTTCCCCAGCCCGGACTCATTGTCCGATCGAAATGTAGCGCTGGCGGCCTCGGTCCGATGGTTTCATGTCACTCGCTGACACGTCAATCTACATTTTCCCAGACAGATTATCGACTGCAATGCTCAACATTATTTCACTCGCCACAGCTATTCTTCTTAGGCAAAACCGAAAGTACACAGTGCTGATCGAAATACTTGGAAAAAGTACAGTATGGATTTAC
>LFLW010479651.1:1099-22255 GCA_001262575.1 Conus tribblei | reverse complement strand
GTGTGTGTGTGTGTGTGTGTGTGTGTGTGTGTGTGTCAGACATCATTACCAGCGAAAAGCACAGCTCAGTTACTGTCCCGTTTTGCTTTGTACCTTCTGTCCTAGCTTTGTTCTACCTTCTTATCCACACAGCCCGTGCACACGGAAACAGCTGGCTGAGTTCAGCCTTAAACACCCCGTAATCCGAGCTGAGACGGGGAATCAGGACACACCATGAAGTCTGCAATCCAGCTTATGGAACAGGAACCCGGAGAGAAATGTCAGGCTGGTGGACCTGCAGGTAGCCCCTGTACACAGCATCACGGAAGGCTCGGTTCAGGCTGTCCGCATCCCACGGAGTTCTGCGCTGCAGGCTGTCCAGCACCTTGCTGTTGGCACGGAGCAGCTGCTGGAACGACAGCCTGCCAGTCTCCTCAGGACGATCCCGTGCCAGCTTCCTCATGTTCCTCTGTACTTTCAGCCAGACCTCGCTCCATAGATCGCTGTAGTTCTTGGAGTGATGTCCAGTCACGTTTGCATTCGGCGAAATCCATCGGGAGTGGCGGCTCATGCTCACTGGGTGTTTATGGTGATCCCTGACTTTGTTTCGATGCCAGTGATCGCCCACTCCATGAGGCGTATGATGCCTGCCGTTGTCTGCAGCGACGTAGGGGCAGCGGCTTCTTTCAGCACCATGGGGATAAACAGACTTGTGTATTCGAGTTCCTGTCCCATCTTCGTCAAACGTATCAGCATGCTGAGGGTGTTTCCACACTGATTTAGCATTGAGAGGTAGGTATGCAGAGCTGTTCACGTCGGAAACAGACGAAGAGACACAATGGCGGTGTTCTTCTGCATGATCTAATTGGTGACACTTCATAAAATCGCTATGGTGATGTGCTGGCATTCTGTTTCTCTTGGTGATACACCAGTGTTGAGTTGACGGTCTATGGCCGATAGTTTGACTGTCGTTTGTTTCATTAGACTTGCACACAACGTTGCCACTTTTTCTCCAGGTATAGCTCGTCTGCGTAAGTCGTGGATCAGTCCGGCATTGACGTTCTATATCAATATGAATGTGACTTCGACCACTGTCATCTGATTCGTGCGCAGAACATCCAGATTTACATGACCCACATCGGTACTGATTGGGTGTAATACTGATATTTATATTTTGATTTACACGTTTTACACCGTGATCACTGTCAAAACTAACAGTCTGACGAGTGTCTTGGTAGTCGTGGAACGTGTACCCATGTGGCTGGATATCTACGTTGTCTTTTCTTAATGTGTGAAAATCCATCCCAGAGTTGCTCTTGCAGCTGTCAACTCTACCTGTTGGGAGGGTGCCACACTGCTGATAATCAGACCGATCATTACTATGCTCCGCAACGTTAATCCGGCGATGTTGATCGGAGTACCTGTTATGATGTTTGGATCGCCAGCTCTGCAGACACCGCAGGGTCTGTTGAGATTCTTCAGGTAAAGTAGATATGAAAATTTTAGAAGCTCGCCTCTCTTTCCTGCTCTTCAATGACCCAGAAGATAAACTGGAGCTCACTTCTTCGCTGGACTCTTGATAGTGCTCCACTAGATACATGTTATTTGGATGGCTTTGGTTCAAATGAGACCAAACTTGTTGGCAGTCTTCCGAACGACCTAGTTTCATGTACGGAGCATGTGACAGTTTGCGTGTTCCCCCGTTTCTTGGTTTGTACTTATATGGTACAGAAACTCTGTTGGATGTATGACAGCTACGAGCAATCTGATCATTATTGGAATGCTCAACGCAATTTTTGATAATTGACCTCGACAAAGGTCTACCTTGTACCACATCTCGGTGAGTATTTGTAGGAATAGATGTGCTAGGAATTCTAGGGAAGCTGCAGCAGCTGACATAGTTGGTTAGCTCAGATCGGCCTGTCTTCGGACGTCTGCTCTGGAAAACAACACACTTCTTTTGGTGTCGCATTTCCTGCTCTGAGCCTCCATCAGTGGAGTTCACCTCTACTGCGGCACAACTGACATCTAGTCCACTGCTGTCATAGTTATCTTGATACTGACATCTGGGTGGCTGGTACTGCTTAGAAGTTCTTTCAGCACTGTACCCAGCTCTTCGGAGTGTGGCGCATTTTGCTTGTGCGCCGCATTGTTCTGCACAAACATCACTGTATAGTCTTGAGACCCTTTGGGATGCCATGTCGCCAGCACAGGTTTTTTTGCACATGGTACTGTGTGTTTTCAATTGCTTAGTTTGTCCATGACTGCTCTCTGAAAGTCTCACTCTCTTGACTGAACTGAGAGCAGAACGTAAAAAGCCTGGTGAGGGTCTCACTGGCGAGTCATCATCACTGAAAGAAACAATGGAGGACATGTCTGAACTGTCGCTACAGATGTGAACTGCGGTCAAACTGATCTGCCTTCTTTGCTGAAGAAATATGGAGCAAAAGCTCTTCCAGTGTGATGTGATGTCTTGATTCATTGCAGCCATGCATACTGCTGCCACCATGCGGGACACATCCTTCAGAGACAAAAGGTACCTAATTTCACACAGAGATTCACCTGGCCGTACAGGACGATGAGGCTTTCCCCTTCCCACGCTGTATCTGGAAACATCTCTAACAGCTTCTGATGCTATCTGCTTTGCAAGCTGTTGAAGATGGTCAAAATATTCTTCATGAATCTGCTCGAAACTTGTGGAATGGAAATAGGTTGTTTCATTTGGCCTCGTAGATTTTTTACTCTCATTACAGTTGAGCTCTTTTGAACAGAGATAATGCATTGTGCATGGTCCCCGTCTGTGGTCTGACTGACAGAGAAGTTTAGCACCTCTGTCAGTGGGAAGGGGTTTTCTTTTAAATGGCGTTTTGCTTTTTCCAGACTGATTTTCTTCAACTGAAATTGTAAATGGAGGATAGGATATGGAGTCTTCTGACCTGGAGAAACGTTGCAAGTAGGATCTGTTCATGGGGCATTCTATGGTAACAGATGGGGTATTAATTGACAGCCGTGAACAACGACAATGGTTGGCACAGTTTAGTTTATACATTTGGGTTGAGCAGTTGGGATGTTCCTTTCGTCTCCAGGACACACGTGGTTTTGTATCATGTTTGGTCGGTTCTCTCCGCAAGCACCGTGAGCACAGTTTGTCAACGATAGGCTGTGACACCACCACCGTTGAAGAAGCAGGGAATGAATCAGACTGAGACAAGCAGCGCGGGGTATAATTCTGCTGCTGTCTAACATACATTTCGACAGAAGAATCGCTTGAAGATGTTTCATGTACTGCTATCAAGTCCACGTGACTGTGACTACATTTCATTGCTGATTGAGGGCCATCAAATTCTACACTATCTGACACTGTCTCAAAACAAGAGTCACTTACAGTAAGTTGCTCTACACTGGCAGACGATGAGACAGAAAGGAAAGAATGATCTTTAAGAAGACGTTTATAGGAAGCTATTTTCATCGCGATTTGCATCTGTTTTTGTCTTGCTCTGTTCTTACTTTCAACAATTTCTCGCCTAGTAGTAACCACTGCATTTTTCAACATTGCGTGGGCTTTGCTTACAAGTCCTAGCAGGGTCTCCTGGGTTTTCAATGTCCTCCTGGCTTGCCTTAATCTTCTTGTCGTCTCTGTTTTGACAGAAGACAACCTTTTTATGTTTGTATTTCGTTTCAAGGAAAAACTACGAGTTGTTATCAGCTGGTGATCACTTTGGACACTGTGATAAGAAGGCACAGCCGAAACCACGGAGCAGCCGGATCTTTGGGCCAACCGAAAATTTTGTATCCCTCTATGACTTTTAGGCTTCACCGTCTGTGGGTTCTGCTTGAGCCTTGTCAGTGCCTCTGCCATGAGATCCATAGCTGTGTCACTGGATACTTTTTCTCTGGTAAATGATCGACAGATGTGTTTGTACTTAGGGGGTCGTCCCTGAGACGTGAATTTGGCTTCTGTGCAATTGGGGCAACGAGAACACAAAGGGACGGCAAGTGTAATTGTGTCATCCATTGAGCAAAGAGAATGTTTCTTAGCAAGTGAATAGGGTTTGGGTGAACTGACTGTAGTCACCGAAGTGCTGACAGATGTTGGGGTCTTATATTCTGATGTCTTACATAAAAGTATGTCTGGAGTATCTCTGGAGACAATACAAAATTTTGATGATGGAATCGGTGATTTGACTTTCCTTGAAACACATCGAGCTGCAGACACACTGCTAATATAGCTATTTTCTCCTTCAGGGTCATAAGATGCGCCATGACAAACCGTTCGAGTCACACATTTTTCCACACACGAAGGTGTGGACCGTCCCTTACCTTTTATTGTTGCAGTAACCTGATAAACACGAGGAGAGGAGTCATTGGATATTTTTGGTGGCGATTTAGTTTGAATTCTGAACTGAGTCGTTTCTTCACTTGGCGAAGAACTATTTTTCCATCTTGTTTCCTCTACTGCTGATATTTGACGAACTGCATTGTCAGATGATTCTATAGAATCGGAAGATGTTGATTCAGAAAAACCCTTATCGTACGACAATTCTATCTTTCTTGGAGTGACACGATTATTATATAATCCAGTTTTAGACGATTTGTATACGCAGTGAGGAAAAGAGTGTTGCAAAGCATTCTTAAATGCTTTCTTGGAGCGTTTGGATTCTGTCGTCATAAAATTGGCAGATGAGTGTGGTTCTCGCCTGTCTTCTGGCTTCGGTACTGCTTCATCTGAATTATCCTGATTTGTAGGAGACACTTCAATTGTAAAAGAAGGTGTTGCGTTTTTATCCCCCGATGACTTGGCGATTATTCGGAAACTTGCTGTGTTTTTATTTGAATTATTGTCTTTGTTTTTACACCATACTTTGTTCATTTGACGACAGTTTGCTTGTTTTCCATATTGTGACTGACTAACAGTCGGTCTGCCGGACTTTGGTTTTCTGTTGGTGTTGTTGGTTCTGTTGCAGACTGACCGGTAAACAGCATGAACTGGAACACTTTCCCAACGGTTGATGGGACAGAATAAAGCAGCGGTTGATTTTGAATTCACATGGTTTGTCCAAGGATATGGACATGAGTTCCAATCTTTCGACGCGCCTCGATGGTATGGAGATGAAAATTCTAAAGAATTTGAGGTATCTTTGCATCTTCTTTGAGGCCGTTTCAAACATGCAACAGAACGTCTGGCGCGAGTTTTGAGTTGACTTAAAGAATGTGTTTTTGAGAACGGATTAGCAGGGGGTAGATGTGAAAAATTAGAACTGCGTATGTTATGTTCTTCCGAATGTGCAAAACGATTTCTTCGAATTGATGTACCGTCTATGACATTTTTCTCATTATTAATCCGAGACGTATTATTCGATGCTGTGGCCATATCATTGTAGCCTTGTTGATTTGGCACCTTTTGGACAAATCTTGACTGAATCATTCGTTCTCTGTCTGGAAAGAGTACATGAAAGTCTGAATGTGTTTCAGGCGAGGCTAAAGAAAGGGGAGAATGAAATCTTGCGCAAAACGAACGCGCTTGAGGGGACAACGCTGAGAGATGTTTTCCAGATTGAGGATCCTTATATATCGCAGAATCATCTGAATTCGTTTTTTCAGACAGAGAAAATAAGGATGGCTGTTCATCTGAGGTGTACAGTGAAGGTCTAATATTTTTTCTGGAAATGGCAGATTGTGTTTTCGAATTAAGTAAAAACTGCTTTGAGCATCTTCTATGACTGTCCGTGAGCTGTTTAAGACCATGGTTTGCGAAGTGGTGTCTTGTTCTTAGCATTTTTGCCGAGTTTGAGGATTTGTTTTTGTCAAGGGGTTGTTTTCTATCATTTCTCGCCTCAAAAAAAGTTGACGCTGATCGTTTTATATCCCGGTCAGGTGTGCAGTATTTTGGTATTTGGGTCGATGTTGGCATGTTTGTAAACGCTGGTTCTTTTTTCAGTTTTCTGTTGTATTTATCATCAGATCTACGACAAAATTGATCAGTTCTGGACAATTTCATAAGTTCCATATTCGCCTTTTCTCTTAAAAGTTTACGTTTGTTTTGAGGATTTTTCTCACAGCTCTTAGCCATTTGGACTGATTTCGACCCGTCATCAGAGATCTTGTTTTTATATGGAGAATTGAAATTAATATTAAACTGCTTCTGGGATCTATGTATTCTCCTGGGCATTGTATTTGGGTCATAGTGGTGAATGGGGCATTTTGTCTTGTTTGCCATGTTGAACTTTTGGACCTGTTGGTGACTAACAATATCTGGCGGACTATGATTCACTGGTCTGGTGTGAATGTGTACTCCAGGGCTTTTTTTACTGGTCGATAAATCACAGTGATCAAACTTTTTAGTGGNATGTATTCTCCTGGGCATTGTATTTGGGTCATAGTGGTGAATGGGACATTTTGTCTTGTTTGCCATGTTGAACTTTTGGACCTGTTGGTGACTAACAATATCTGGCGGACTATGATTCACTGGTTTGGTGTGAATGTGTACTCCAGGGCTTTTTTTACTGGTCGATAAATCACAGTGATCAAACTTTTTAGTGATAAATGCATTCTTTGTGGCGTATGTACTGTGACGGGAAACTCGCTTTTTCATCCTTGTTGACTCTTTTGGTAAAAATCCCTCTTGATCATTTGCTTTTACAGGCCTTCTTCTATGCATGGTTGCAGACTGTCCATAGGATGTGGAAAAATCAACGCCGTGCACATTGGGGCTGTGGAAACATTCTTTTTGACAGATTTTTGGGCTGCGCCGCACTGTTGTCACAATTTCCATCCCTGGGTTGGGCTTTAATATTTCAATTTTGGCTATTGGGGAGTGAAAACATTTGCGCGTGCGGTCTTTACAGTTACATGTGTGCTGTTCTGATCCGGTTTTAATTTTCCACTTCGTACTTTCAGACTTATGTTTTGGTCTTTCAGTGTTCTGTAGCATTCTGCCACTGCTTTCTTCTTTCATGTTCTCGCTACAATTACCCACCATGTGTTCTGCTGGTCTAGTTCTGTCCGTTTTCACTTCATTCGTCGGTTTTTGTCTCAGCTTATTTGTTTCCTTTTCAAGGTGACATTCTCTTCTCTTATATATGTCAGTTTTACTGGGACCTTGGTTATGTTTATATATTTGTACCATTGACTGTACCTGTTCTGTGGACAAGCTATTTATTTCAAGTGAACTCTTTATTCCCACGGCATTTCCATAAGATTCGTGATTTAAGACTCTAGTAGTTCTATTTTGTTTCAAGTTTTGCTGACTATCTGTGCTAGCGTCCGATTCCTGTGTCTCATTTGTTTTTCTTACAGTCTTATCTGCATTGTGATGGACGTCTTTCTTTAGAATTTCACTTGATATCACATTTGTTATGTTCCGTTTCAACTCTTCGTTTTCATTAAGCATAATTCTATCACTGTCAATTTGTTGTAGTGAGTTCTTTAGATGAGCTTCTAAATCGTACTGGGATTCAGTTGCATCGTAATGCCGAAAGGCATCGTGTATATTTAAACACGCTCTTTTGACCTTAACACGGGAAATAAACCCATCGTCTGAAGAAGACAACACAGCACTTTCTCGTGCAGATACCTGGCTGCTACACTGTTTAAGATCGGATACTGATTCTCTTGTACGGCATGAAAATCTGTTAATCCAGATATCACTTTCTGATAAACACATCATTGTACAGTTCTCCGAAGATTTTCGGTTACTGCAAACATGATTCCTTGGAGCAGTATTTCTGATATCTTCACTTCTTCCATTACATACAGCTGACCGAGAGATGCTGCATTTCCCGTTACCCGGGTCATCTGTTTTACTGGTAACGTAGCTGCCAGAAGATGAAGAAGATTTCGTAACTGTTGAGAAGATGCCATGGGATGTCGGCGATCGAAAAACGCCCATTATGGGTGATATATCAGATAATTGTTTAGTCATTATCTTTCTTTGACACCATCCTCCAACTAAAGGCGGCTTTTTAGCTAATGCATCATCAGAAATATGATCTTCCATTTTCTTGCCTTTATTTGAATATTTGCTTATTTCTTTGCCTGATTTACTTTTATAGAGTATTCTTCTTGATTGGAATATGTGCGAAGGACAGCGTTCAACGTGTTCCAAAGTCGTATCATAGTGTTCATCAGCATTTGTGAGCTGTTGACATATACCATCATCACTGGCATTTTTTGACAGGTTAGCTTCTGCACCTCTCAAAGTTCGTCTGATGATGTATGTTTCACTATTACCGATATTGGCATCGTGATATTTAGTTTCACTAGCACATCTCCAAGGAGTTTTCGATGACATTTGTTCAATATTCTTCGAACCGCCATTCTTTCGATGAAACGCGGCTGGAGTCCCTCTACTTCTTCGGTGACATGTTCGTTCTGTTGTATTCAAAAGTTTGGAAGTCTGAGATTCACATGCTACAGTCTGTGATTTGAGTGGAGTAAACTGTGTCCTGATGCGAATATTGCAACTGTTTCTGTTATACATTTTTTCTTTAGAACTCGGTATCCTTGTAATTTTTGGCACAGTAACATTGCTTGTTTCTTCACAATGAAAAGTAACTGGCGAATAAAACTCATGCAGACTTACCCTCCTTTGGACCCGTGTTTGCTTCTCTCCATTTTGCTCATTTGACAACTTGCTTTGTTTGCTATATCTTCCTGTTGAGTCTCTCAGACAATGATTATTTTGTGACGAACAGAAGTCTTCTTTTTGTTGGAGAAAACTTTTCTTAACGTGTTGATTTTTATATAGAGGGGAACGCCGTTTAGATATCAAAGCATTCTTCGTGAAGATGTTCAAATTTGAAATGGGTTCCTTGAACAGTCTTGCCAATTTATTCACATATTTAGGCAAGTTAACAAATGGTGATTTTGAAACAGCAATCATTGAATTACTCAGATTAATTGCGTTTGAGGTTTTATCATCTGACTTTTCTTTTGTGGCATGCCTACTGCTTTGCATGACAGTTGGCTGTAATCTTTCAGGTAAGGGCCGACACTTGAGCTGTTCTGACCACGTGCAAAGTGTCCTACCACTTTGAGTTCCATGTTTGTTTGGTAGTGTACGAATCTGTTTCAATCGCTGACATGAAAAGTGGTTATAAAGTTGATGGTATGCTGACGTATGATTTGAATCTGTTCTATAATGCCGATCTGCACTACGATTAACTTCATTATTAGCACAGGGCCATCTGCTCTGTTGCTTGAAATTATACATGGGAGATTTCTTATACAGTGAGTCTTTTGTGCCATGCTGTGAACTAACAGAACGTGACGATCGGTCACGTAATGCTGCTGCACAACTCGCTGTTTCTGGAACTGGCTCACGTTCACGGGTAGCTTGCGTTGACTTAACTTTTTTTTCAGACTGATGTCCTTTTCCGGGAAAAAATGTGTTATTTTTTCTAGTATTTTGCATTTCACGTTGATTTTTCTCATTATGCGCATATTCTTGTGTTGTCCAGTGGACTGTTTGAGAAGCCGTCGTATAGCTATCGTTGGATGTTGTGGATTTATCGGTGCTTGGAACTGAATCTGGAGACCTGTTAGCTATAAACTGGAAGTCAGGCGCCATAAAATATTCTGACTTGCTTGAATCATGCTCTTCCCGATCACTGACTTCCTTTTGGCTTGTGCTTTGTGTAGGGCTGTTTTCAATCATTTCAGAACTTCTTGAGGAAATGGCCTTTGGTTCACTCTGCGACAAAGCTGAATACGATTCGGTTACAGATGAGCTATTTCGCGTCGATTCTTTTATTGTTCCTTCACGTCCCTTGCTTTGTCTTTCGGGATTGCAGATAGAATTCAAAGAATCTGTTAGTGAGGTCCTGGGATGGGAAGGTTCATTTATAGAATTTCTCCGTTTGCGTGCAGGGATATTTTGCTTTTTCATGGGAAGCTCTGTCTGTTTTGAAGTAATAGTCTTGTGCGTTCTCTCTCTTTGATAAATTGGGTTTCTCGAGGGTTGTTGTGTTTTGTTTACACATGGAATTAGACGCTTGGATACAGTTGTGCCTGGAAATTTAGAAGCAGTGAAAGCTTTTGGCTTTGTACAATGCATTTCGTAGATGTTAACGGGATTTCTCTTCACCAGATTTGCGCGATCATAATTTGCAGACAAATTAAAAAGTTCTCTTGACTTTGTCAGTGTCTCCATTTTTCTTGGTGTTTCAGTATCTGTTTTCTTAGGGTTTGGGTTAAGTTTGATTTTATGGGTAGTGGCTTTGTCTTTCAAAGATAATTCAGAAAACGCCTTTCGTATTCCTACCCTATCATTTGTTGCATGGCGATTTAATTTGGCAGTTAAATGATAGCCAGACATATTCTTCTTTGAACTTGAGGGTATTCTCAGAGTTTCATCAGACTTTATTGCCTTGATGCTCATTTTTTCTTTAACATTCCCTCCAGTCATTTCTTTCGCCACAGCGCTGCAGTCTTGTCCATCAGCATGAGAAATATACGTTTTCGACGTCAACTGTGGCATTAACATTGGGTGTCGGTGAATTTGTTGTTTGCGACTTCTTACTGTGTGGAACTGTCCTGTTGAATAGCAGCTTGACTCACTTGTACTACTTTTCAAACCGTGTTTTTTTAAACTTACAGAAATGGCTGTTTGTGGTTCAAAATGTTCTTTGTCGACATCACTGATAACAACATGCCTTGTATTCCCTGAGCATTGGCTTTCTTCTGCCCGGAGACATTCTGTTTTTACTTTCTCAACATAATTAGGTTCTGGTGATTTGAGGCGACTTGAACTTCTTTTGCCTCTTTGAGGTTTGTCTGCAGCAACACAGTATGCGTTTGACAGGTCGTTTGTATGACTGGTAGGCTTATTTGAGCCTGTTTGAGTATTGTCAAAATGGCTGTCTTGCATAGATACTTGTATCTCTTTACTTACCTTGTTTGCAAACTGATATTTTTCTAGCATAATTCTTATTGGTGTGGATTTGTGAGTTTCCACCCATGATTGTTTTTTCGATTTCGCTGTCCGAGTCAGGTTGTTTATCTTTCGGGTAAAGAAGTGTATCTTGTCAGACACTGATAATTTCTCTCTGCTGCCACAAGATGAAGCTGTCGAGGACACAGATGGTTCAGAAATACTCCCACAACATTTTAAGGTGCCGAATGCCTTTTCATACATTTGTGGAGCTTTTAAAGGAATAGCTGATCTCCGATTGTACCCCTGAGTGAAATTACTGAACACTGGCTGGTTTTCAGACACTTGCCAAGTGTCAGAACTTTGTGGGGGAGAATCAACTGCATTCTGATTGGTAGACATCTGAGAAAAGCGCATGAGATGATCCTTAGTTTCACAGGTATCGTTATACCAGTACGATTGTTGGCCGCCGAGCAGTTCGTCTTCAAGTATATCTTCATCTTCCGAACCGATAGAGATGCTATGAAAAGAGTCAGATGATCCAACACTGGCTGAGGGCATGTCTGGAAGAACTGGCATAGTATGGTGTTTAACAGCAGCAGCGTTGATAGATGCTAGTGTGTCTGAATTCAAATAATTATGGTCGCAAGATCCTTTTTGGTTATACGTCACTGTGTGTTCATTACCATGGCTTTTTGAAACGGTGTCAGTGACACTGAGTAATGGCTGTCCAGTGATGGGGTCTGTTGTTTCAGACACCACACACATAGAAACGAACACTGCATTGGCTTCATCTAGAGGAGATACGTCTTGATTGGGCGGCCAGAGAGATAGTTTGCTCTTTCCCTCCTGATTGATGCTCAGATTTACGGTTTTGTCATTTGAGGAAAAACTCTTCTTAGGGTTGTTTATTGTATGACACCACCTAGAGCAATCATGACACCACCTAGAACTGTCATTGCTAACACTATTGTTTTGACGTTCTGTAAATCTTTGACGTATGTTCTGTGTGGTACATTGTGTAGAGTGTACATCACGTACTGATTTTACTTCATTCATGTTGTTTGGAGAGAAATGACCGAATTCAAAAGGATGGTTAGTCCATACAGACTTATTTCCAATTTTATGCAAAGTGTAACCTTTGCCGCTATTGACAGTCATGCTACTGCTATTATATTCTCTCTCGAAAGAGTGTCTTTCAGACAGTTGACCATTTGCCATGTTCAATGAGTTCAAAAATGACGGATAGGCCTTTAATGTATTATCAGCAGAAATGCTATTCATGTACGTCTGGTCAATGTTTTTGACTTTTGAAGATGTATAGACAGTTCTCGATAGCCCTTGGTTTGCTTTGCCTACTTCTTTGTCATATAAAACATTTCCTTTCAAATATGATTCTGCTAATGGTTGCATGTGATATTGTACATTTGAATCTGCTGAAGGGCCTAAAGTGTACACAATGGACTCATTGCGTGGAACTGATATATGATGATGTTCGTTTGCCACAGACACTTTAGAGGATCTGTACTCTGGCACTGCGAGAGTTTTATCATCAGCCCACTTGTGAGAACTGCTTTTGTTGTGTCCTTGGATTGTTCTCGTCGTTTCTTTTCTAAGAGTCAAATTTGCTTCTTCTATAGTGCTGTCTGAGGAAGTAGCACCTTTGCCTTTCTTTGAATTAGACTTTTCTCGTTTCAAAAATGCAGAATTTGTAGAAGCAAATTCTTTCCACTCAGGGTGTTCTTGAATTGTATACAGAGAAATTCCTACGGGCGATGTCTTACGGTTTCTTTGATATCTCTCGACTTTATTCGGAAATCTTTTTGTAATGGACAGATTATTACAGACAGACCGTGTGGCTGGCTCTCCACACTGTAGTTGGGACCCGTTGTCTCTCAAAACCATGCACGTATTGAAATCCTGCGCCTGACTATAATGAAATGTACGTGTGGCTTCCGCTGCAACGTTTTTATCGCATGTCAGTGGTAAAATCTTGGCGTTGCTAAACTCGTTACTCTTAGTTCTATTGAACAATGTCAGATCGATGTTACTATTTTTCTCGTCGCGATTTATCACGGCATCCCTTTGCCTAGAAGCAACACATGGCTGATCAGTATCCCCAATGTCACTACAGCTTTCTCCGATTCTGCTTACATAGGTAAATGAACTGGTGTTGTTGCCAGAAACAGATGTGCTCATCTGATCAGAGCTAATCTGCTCCAGATGATTTTTAGATATTTGTAAATACCGACATAATATTTCTATTTTTCCTAGGATTTCATTTTTGTCAGGTCTCTCTTTGCCCATACTCTCATTGTTAGTATGGCGGAGTGTCATGTTGGGGTTAAGTTTTCTTTTTGAAAAACTTTGTGCAGTTTGCGAATCAGCAATGTCAACTGCAGATTTCTGGCTAGAATCGGGCAGAACATCAGTTTCAACCAGTGCCTGTGTGTTGCAGTTGTTTTTCTGGCTATCTGAGATTCTTTTTCTTTTTGAAATTGATATCGAGTCGTTCTTCCCAACATCTAATTCTCCCAAATTTTCATTATCATTTTCAGTTTTACTTCGCTTCGATAACACCATGTTATGAAAGTTGTCAACTTCTTGGCTTGTCTTAACTGTCACTGGCTCTGCTGACGATGATCCAGTTGAACGAGTATCTAGCTGTAATTTCAGAGTGCGAGCGGTCTGTAAAGCTTTTTGTAAAATAATTTTGAGGTCCACGCCGATTTTCGATGCCATGTTTTTTATGAAAATGCCAGGACTTTGTAACTTGAAGTCCCGTTTCTTCATTTCTGGTGTGTTGTTATTATTCACGTGATACTTTGAACACGTTTCTGGCAACACGGATGTTTTTTCAGCGTTTTTGGTAGTTGATGTGAAGTTTATAGCTTTTTTCCCCTCGTTCAGCATTTTGTCTTCATGTTTATACTTGCCTAGTAGTTTTTTGACATATATTGACAGATTCTTTAGCAAGGATATCAGAACACAGAATTTGTTGTCATTGTTACCGTTGATATCATCACCATCTATTTCAGAACGCAGGATATCCTCTATCATACTTTCTTCGTGCACGGTATAATTTGGTTTTGTATAGGTTTGAGGGGATTGGTTCTGTCCCCATAATGTCCAGCTTTCCTTGAGAAGTTCTTTTGAATGACAATTGAAGTCTTTCAACTCGCCACAAGATGGCAATAAACAACACTCTTCGTATATTGGGCTCAATAACACTTCTATTTCTGATAAAAGTGCGTTGCTTTCTTGGTACTCTGTTCCTGTCATAAATGGGTCTTCTAGTATTGTTGTCGCTGCTTCCAGTTCATGTTCCGGAGAAAAGTACACTGACAGGTCAGATGTCAGTGTTTCTTGTTCCAACGTCTCTGCAGGTAATAATGGATACGGAGTTGATGACCCCTTAGTCGCAGTCTTTCTACGACTCACGTCATTAGGACCCACAATTTTTCGCCGAGGGGATTTAAATGTAATAGAATGTGTTCCAACAGGTGACTGTGTTTCACACATTATCAGTGCAACTTCTTCATCTGAAGGACTAGGCTGGATTTCTGTGGAACCTATGTTACAATAGTCTTCTGTGCCTTCTGTAATCGCGGATCTTGTATCTAAAACAACACACACTTGATCTGTTGCAACAATGCTTCCAGGAATCAGTACAGATGAATAATCGTTTGTAATTACGTTTATTATATCTTTGTGATCATTCATACCATATTGCATAGGTTCATTTGGAGCAACGTGTCTATCCTTATCCATCTCAGTTTCGGGTGAGTTTGCAGACGTTCTGTATAAATATACCCGGTCTTTTATTTGATCAGATGCCGGTGCACAAACTTCAGAAGGGTTTTCAGATGCATCATTCGTCCTCTGGACACGAAAATCACACAGAGTTTCTTTTTCTTCACAAAGCAGCGAAACAGTTTCCTTTTCCTCTTTGACTGCACAAGAAACAGCGATTGCTTGATGCAAAACCGGTATCACTGATTCTTTAGCGGGGGCATCTAACGCACTATCCAAGATAGATTGATAAGGAGGCATTTCTAATCTAACTCTTTCATCTTGTGGTAGCATTGGGTGGTAATACATTTTTCCTTTCATGGTGGCATGTAGTGGTAGTGGCACGTTTGATGTGTATAAACCATTCTGGGAGACTGTCACAACAGAAAGTGTAGCTGGTGCAGTTTCTTCAGAAAATGGCGTTTCCTTTGTTTCTTCCTGATCACCTCCAGGAGTATTTCGCCCCAAAGTGTAAGTTGCTAATATTGTCTCAAATGTCATTGGACTTTTAACTCTTGTTAGTGTATCTGAAATTGTGGTGGTAGGCCCTGTTTTGAAGGAAACGTTAAAGTGGGAGTCATGTCCGATGTTGGTTTCTGATAATTGTTTTCTTTGGTGTAAAATGGAGGGATCCTTTTGATGTACCCTTCTTGAATTGTAAGTCGGACTTTCAACTCCGGTTTGTATACTTGAAAATGTGCTAGCAGGTCTTGTCTCCCAGAAAACTTTGATCTGTGATTCATTTCCAAAGCTGGTTTCTAATAATTCTTTTCTTTGGTGTAAAATGGATGGACTCTCTTGATGTATCCTTCCTGAATTGTAAGTCGGACTCTCAACTCTTATATGTGTGCCTGAAAATGTGATAGCAGGTCCTGTTTTCAAGAAAACGTTAAACTGAGATTCATTTCCAACGCTTATTTCTGGTAATTGTTCGCTTTGGTATAATATGGAGGGTCTTGAATCATAAGTTGGACTCTCAAGTCTTGTTTGTGTAGCCGCGACAGTGACAGCAGATCCCGCTTCCGAGGAATCTTTAAACTGTGATTCTTGCCAAACAGTGGTTTCTGATAACTGTTTTCCTTTGTGTAAAATGGAGGAACATCTTTGGTGTAAGATGGGGGAATTTCTTTGGTGTAAAATGGGGGAACTCATTTGATGTACCCTCATTGAATTGGAAATCGGACTCTTAACTTTTGTTTGTGTAGCTGTAACAGTGGTAATAAATCCTGTTTCCGAGGAAACTTTGAACTGTGATGCTTTCCAAACGCTGGTTTCTGATGTGCGTGGTGTGTGTAACGGGTGTGAAAGGGAGGGGCACTTTTGAGTCACCCATTTGGAATTGTATGGGACTCGTTTTGTTATTCCTGGTAAAGTATCATCTAGGCACCAAGCTCTGTTTAATTTTGAGTTTGGCTGCGACATCTGGTTTTTAGCATGCCATGTTGTCGAAGAATCTGACAGTGTGTTGGAAGAACTGGAATTTAATTTATTTTCCTCATGTCCATTACTTTCAGGAGAATATCTCAACATATTCAAGAACTCGGGTGATTTGAGATTATGATGTTTTAATACGTCTTGAAGAAAACGGCCAATAATTTTGTAAGTTTGAGCCAATTGAAGCATCACATGTTTGGAAGACACAAGAGGTGTTGTCGAATGACGTGGACGCATTCTCACCCGTTTCCTCCTTGATTTACGGTTATCTAATCTTACCTTGCTCAGAACTCTGTTTTCTAATCCTTGATCTTTTGTTTTTCTCTTCTTTGGTCTACGGATGTCTTTCATATCAAAAGCTCGTTTTCGTAAATTTGTGTAACGACGTCGATTCTGATCAAATTTGGACAAAGGTAAAAACGTGTCGACGACAAAGAAATCTTCTCTACTTCTTGCAGTACAAAAGGTGCCTGATTCAGAACTCGATAAAATCGGCGGAAAAGCAGAACCTGTGTCTGAACTCACGCATGACCAGTAACAGTCGGATTCGGAAGATTGAACGTTTGGCCGTAGTAAGATATTGATGCCACGTGAATTTGCCGCATTACTGTTCACAACACAGCTGTGAGTATTGTTTTGTTTCGTTTGTGAAAGGTCGTAAGTGGACTGGGCATGTGAGACTGAAATCTGCTCGGTTAGATCATTGTTTGGGGATTCCCGCGCAACCAACGTGTGTTCGTCTGTTTGATGCACTTCAGCAATAGATTCACAACTGTTCATGTCCTTACGTGTGTCAACTGCCACAGATTTGCCTTTGTCCTTATCCGACTCGCTTGTGGTTTTGTTCTCTGATCTCGCAGCACAGTTTGAGCCTGCACGACTTGTTTTCTCCAAGTCACAAGCAAAATTCATTGATTTGGAACTTTGTTCTTTATGCTGCATTGTTTCTTTTATAAACTGGTCAAAAGAAGACAGTGTACGCGGCTTTGTATGCTTTATAAGCGGATCGGAAACTGGCATCGTTTGTAATGGAGCAGTTGACAATATCCACTGCCGCACACTGTTTTCCGAATTATTGCGTTCTTGCCATTTGTTTCCGACCAGTGGGTCTAGTGTCTTTTGCGGGTTGATTTTTGGTAAGGCAAAGGAATTAGCTCTGTTTGTGCCCCGTTTAAAAATGTTACTACAGTTTGTTAAGCTGTTTGATAGATCAGAATTGCAAGACATTTCAGAACTTTTGTCAGTCTTAATGTCATTTGTTATTTCTTTGCTGATATGGTGCTGGTTATAGCCTTCAGACACCTGTGTATCAATGAATGTTTGTGGTTTGTGTACCTGATCTCCGTTGTAGTCTTTGCTCTTGTAGTGCAATCCATAACTTTCAGTTTTAGAATGAAATTGTTTTGTCTTCATTGTATTTTCTACGCCAGGGTCTTTGTTTACCTCAGCGCCAGCTTTTGGTGCCTCTTGTTCTTTTTGGTTTGGTACCGATATACTAGCCTTTGATCCATAAGCAAAACTGTCTCTAGATGAAGCTTTTGGGGTGTGAAAGGAACCACTCATAATAGACAGATTACTTGAACTGGATGTCAACGAATCAAATGGATCAAGCAGTGATTTCGTTTGAAGCGTCGAAACACTTTCATTTGTCAGACTAATGGCAGAAAAGTAGTTAGAGGATGGCAGACAAGAAGTGAAAGAAGGTACAGTACTACATGTGCGTGTACTGTGAATAATGTCAGCCTCTGTGAAAGAAATTTTCCTTTCATCAGTAGAAATCTTGTCTTTGCCAACACCCACGGATGATGACCGAGGTTTTTCGCCTGTATGTGTTTCTTTGGAATGGTTGTTGTGTATCATCATTGAGTCTGAAGATGATTTAAATTTCTGCTGTTTGTTGTCATTGAAAGACTGGCGATCACTGGCAGCTTCAAGTTGTTGCAGCTTCGTAGAATTTGTCTGGCAAGAGTCAAGGATTACAGACGCAAAATTATCTGTGTAGGAAACAGAACTTTCGATGCCTGCGTTGCGTGGATGCAAAGTTGAAGTTATTATACCAGGAAAGATAAATCTACTGTTTGATAATTGGTCAACGTGTGGCTGCTTTACACGTTGTCTTCTTTTTGTTGATTCGTTTTCTTCTTGCACTGACTCGTCACCACATACTGCTTCATTAATTTTGCTGGCAGAAGACTTCTCCCCCATATCTTTCATAACATTTGTGCTGCTATGTTGTCCTGAGCTACCTTGCCGTAAATTTGATGCTAGGTTGATATCAGCTTCACATTTGTTTGATTTTTCATTTTTCAAGTGCATGCCAAGAACAGCATTTCGTGGCTGCTCAGGTTCCTCAGTTTGGACAATCTGCACGTTTTCACCAGGATACCTGCTGCTGTCTCCCCCACTCAGTGCATTATTTGACACAATCAAAGCAAGTGAAGAGGTGCTGATAGATGGCAAGATATACTCCAAATCTAAAGGTGAACCAGGAGACTTTTGTACGGGCTCTTGTTTGCTATTCTGTACAGAAACCCATTTTTGTAGTGTAGACAATGAAACAGGAAAACATTCTGAGACCATCAGCAATGGCATTAGCTTTTCTTGATGAGTGGATTCAGACTTACGTCTATGTAAATGCCGCAAGATAGATTTTGTTCCAAATCTGTCACTGGAGGTATCTGAAATATAACTAGGTTTCAAAGTATCGCATAAACTATCTGTAATTGTAGAATCGTCTTCACGCCAGTTTTGAATTCTCAGTTTAAGCTCGGCAACTACAGACAAATGTTTTGGAGTAAGACATTCTTCACGTGTCTCTTTTTGTGGACTTGTTCCGGCTGTAGGTACAGCACTGGCTGAAGATGAAGGTGTTGCACCGCAAAGAATATCAGTTGGCTGAATGTTATTTGCTTGCTTAGCAGCGACAGTATTTTTTGTTGATTTTTTATCAAGGGTATCAGGTACAGCACAAATATCCATTTGGTTTGGGCAAGGTGATTTCCTCGAGTCGAATGAATGACATTTTTCAGTCTGTATATGTTGGTTGAACGTGTGCCTATTTACACACGCCTTCTTTCCATCATCTTTTGATAATGAATTTGCAACCTGTTTGCTGGACTTGGCCATTCTTTCATAGGAGTACTTTCTAATTTCATCAAGATATGGTAGTGGTTTAAAGTATCCATGTGTGTGGTTCGTTCTTATCTGTGAAAGACTGGAATCCACATAATCATCTGAGGTGGATTTGTCTTTGAACTCCATTGATTCGACTGAAGGTCTGTGTGAAAGAGATCGTTTTCGAAAAAGGTTTTCTAGTTTGTTAGCGATTTCTTGCACACACACTGGCCTATATCCTTGCTGTTCATGGTCTTCCTTGGACGTGTTTCTCAAATGAATGTCTTTACTTTTATCGTTCAAGGTTGCTTCAACAACTTTTATTGTCACGTCTGATGTGTGTTTCTTGGCAGGAGTTTTCACTCTGACACTGAAGTCAGGAGAGGTGCTCAGTTTCTGTCCTGGTGAATATTCGGAATGATCGTAACCCAGTTCTTCAACTGTTCTTGTGTAACCACCTACCAAGACTTCAATTCCACTTTTGTTGTAGTCTGTCCCATCATTAGAAACGGTAGTCTGGTTGGTATTGTTACAAGGTAGAAGTACAGGGTTTGAGATATCTATTCTCTTTTTAAATGATTTGCGTAGCTTGCTGCAGCCATGGCTGTCGGTCCACTCTGTACTGTCAGGTTTAAAACGGCGACAATCGTTTGCCTTTTCAGGGGGTTCCTCTCCTTGTGCCGTATTACAGTTTCGTTTGTACCATAATGAACAATCAACCATGTAGTCTTGCACACATCCAGTTTCACATTTTACGTTCCTCGCTCGATCAATAAATAATTTTAAAGTAGACATGTTTGGCTTTGGCATGACAGGTGGTGGCTCTTTTTGAGATTTTGTCATTTGCGAAGGGTCTTTTTCGTGAGAGTCCTTTACTTCCTTTTGCTTTCTGTCCTCCGTCTGCGTGTCTGCATCCGTATTTTCTTTGCTCTCATTTTGTAATGTCATTGAAACTTCTCGTTTTTTGACCTGGACATTCTCTAGTGTTGTGAGAGCGCCCTCTGCATTGTCAATGACTTTCTGGAAAATCAGTTCACTGTTGGTACTAACAATCTGATCAAGTTCAGTTACATTCTCATAGACATCGTCTGGAGATGCAACATTACAGTCTGCTTCATATTTGACACAGTCTAACTTTGAGAGCTTTTGTAATTGGCGTAAATTTCTGCTATCCAGTATATGATTGACGTTTAGGCAGCTGAGTCTCGACACTTGTCCCACAACTGGTTGCTGCTGACAATCCTCACGTGAAAAGGGTTTGCAAGTCAGCCGGTGATCAGTCATTGCAAAGTGGCCCAAAGTTGGCCTCCGGCAGTCTGTGCCAGCATGCTTCTTTTTGAAAAGTCTGCATGCATTTGGATTTCCTCGTTTAAGATTGAGAAAACTGACCAACACACGGCTATTATCCATGTGTTGATAGGGCAATGAGGAGGTGGATTTAAAATTTTCATTCTTTCGTGACATTTTCACATTCACGCGAATACTTGTAACATCTGAAAGCTCATCGTGTGGTCCTTTAGTAAGCGCTGCTTGTGCACTGTTTCTCTCAAAGCATTCATCTGAACAAGCCGATTCAGTCCTAGCCTCACAAGACGAAATGTGTTGAACATCGCTGATGTGAATTTGAAGCGGATGGCGTTTACAGTTATGAAGTTTTTTGTCCGTACTATTTTCACGGTTGGTTTTGATTCTTGTTCGGGCAGTAGTTCTCGGTAAACGCTTTCTTGTCCCAGATTTGTTCTGTGCTTTCCTTTGCAAAATATGAAACTGCCTTTCATCTCTTGGTGTGTCTTTCCCTGAAGACACAAAGTGTCCATGATGTGTCTCTCTATTAAGAGTTGTGGTTTTCGACATGATCAGTGTTGACAGTCGATTGTTGCAAATGACATTATTTTCTTTGTAGGTTCCTTTTCTTTAACCTGCTTTTTTTTTCAAACCAACCACTTCCACCATTCATCTGCATCGCA
>LFLW010475598.1:8189-19041 GCA_001262575.1 Conus tribblei | reverse complement strand
AAAGCGCGACTCTCCTCGATCGTGACCAGAGCTCACCCCCCGAAATTGACATTTTTATCATATGCTGATTGATGAGGATGAAGATGCTACAGGCTTCCGGTCTGGTGTGAGACTGCATGACATGTTGTACTGTATGCTCACTTGCATGAATAATAATTAATATATCTTGGTCTGAGTCACTGAGTCAGGCCCAGGGTTGATCTGGAAATTTGATTTTGAGCAACATTCTCAAGAGACACATCCTTTAGGAAGATGTCTATGTCAGTATGTGGTCCCAGTCTTCTCCATTGAGCCACAGCATACTCAGCTCTGGGTAGGAGCTGGTTGGGGCACAAAAATCCCACTAGTAAGTGGCTGTGATGGGAATCTAATCCATGACCTCATAGCTGGATGTCCATAGACTAATCACTTCGCCACAACAGCTGGTGTAAACAACATGAATTCACACTCGTGCATACACACACACACACACACACACACAGTGTCTCACAAGAAAGTGTGTGCACTCAACTCATTCAAACACCACAAACAATTATATGAATCAATGTACAGTCCAAAATGATAATGTTATGGTAAATGTGGAAGAATGTATTTTCATTATAACTGAAACTGTAACATAGCAGGTAGTTCCAGTGTATGGTCAGTGCTTTATTTTATACATGGTTCATGTCATCAGTAATACAGATACTTGGTGGACACATCACTGTCCACATTCAGTTTGACACTCATATATTCACATTTTGTTTTGTATTTATAAAGATTATACTAGATTTTTTTTTTAATTCATTATTTGAAATTTGATGATTTAAACACTCGTTTTTAGAACTCTCACTCTCACTCTCTCTCTCTCTCTCTCTCTCTCTCTCTCTCCTTTCATTCTGATGGCATTTTTCAGTTTCACATCGACTGACTCTTCAGCTACTCCTCTTGATATGTCACAATCCTGTGAAACAGATTACAACCAAGGAAAGAAAGAAAAGAGAAGGAATATGAAATAAATGTTAAGTGCAACAGTAAACTGAGATACAGATCACAAAAATATTGTGGCAACAGCAACAGGCAGCACCTTGAAAAAAGAGATGAAAAAGTATGGAGCAAAACTATGCAGTATCTGAAAAAAAAGACATGTTATGATTGTGTGTGTGTGTGGTTTTGTTTTTTTTCTGGAGGGGGGGAGTGTCGCATTATTAGCAAAAAGCAACAGTGCCACCGTGAAAATGAAAGTTATGGCGGTGTTTATACATGCATACTTTACACAGGATTCATTTCATCCAGCACTTCTTTCCCTTGATTTTTGATCACAGGTGATTTATTTCTGCTGTAATGGTTACATCTGAAAACATAATGTTTTGTAATTAAAACAATTGCTTACTAAAACAAAGCTAAACAATTTACCAAGAAAAAATATTGGAGAAATTCATTTTAGGTATTGTTGCGTAGTGAAAATTGTTAAAAACTGTTCAGACGAAAAAGAAGTGGCTTTGTCAATAAAAGCAGTACTGTCACAGTGTCAATATACCTGCACATCCAGTCGTCATCATGTAACCTCCCAATGAAGACTTCCTAATGGAGACACCCCTCCCTTGACTATGGCTTTAGAAAGGTGATTTTTGTCTTTGTATCAGGTGATATCCCAATGAACTTACAAAAACTCCCATGCTTTTTAAAGACCACATTTTCTTGAGTAATTTTAGAGGTCATTTAATTGGAGGTTTGACTATTTTACTGTTTAGGCTGCACATACACCCTTGCCATGGCTTTCAGTTATTTCAGATAAACGGAGACACAGAACTTTTTCCACCTGGAATTTGCATTTCTGTTGAACATGAGGACCAGAGGAAGTCTCTGTGTGTTCATGCCATTATGTACAGAAATGGAAATGTTGTCCTCTCTTGAAACACGCAAAGCTGTACAGTTTAGACTTTGATGAAGGTGATTATAAACAGTGGTTGCTATGGTAAAAATACCAGTTGAGGATGCTGATCAAAAAATGCCACACGTCACTACAGTGTCGGCTCCGTATTATCTTGAATATGCACACACATGCTTACGGTGAACTAAAAAAACAGAGTGCTCAGACAACTATCAGTGGACACAAAAGTTAAAGGAGGGCATTTCGTGCTGTACAGCCTCTAATAATCTGTGCACAGTCCACAGCAACATAACTGTCCTAGCTTCTCAAATGCACACGCCCATTAACTAAAAAATGTTATGATCACAGGAAATTTACTTTTAAAATGACAGTAACTTTTGTCATTTTGAATATGTACTTTTATTTGCTATCAGTATGTGATGAGCATACTGAACAAGTTGTTTTTTTTTTTCCAGATGTCATGAAGTCGCATATGAAAACTGCACATGTGTAGTGTTTGTTATTCAAAAGACTATTGTCTCTGAAGTTTCCTTTTTATGACTGGTGATTATACATCTATATTTTGATTTTTGTTTACGATTTGATTCACTCCAGGGCTTTCAGATAGTCTTAAGTGTTGACTCGTGTAGTCCAATTTTTGTGTGTGTAACTGTATGTGTTTGGCACCATGTTTGAGGACTCAGGAGGTGGAGCTATGATATATTTACAAAGAAGAAAAGGAATATTGAGATGCTTGCTTTATCACACTTCTAACACTAGCTAAAATTTAAGTCATGATAAGATAAACTGTTAGAGTCATCACCCCAAAATTAATGTGGCAAATTCATGAACACTCATGTGTTTGAGTCATCACTCCAAAAACAATGTGGCAAATTCATGAACACTCATGTGTTTGCGTCATCACTCCAAAAACGAGAGTCATCACTCCAAAAACAATGTGGTAAATTCATGAACACTCAACCTCCCAGCTGTTTTATAGCAGACTAACGTCACTCAAGATTCTGTGCTCGTAACTAAGACTTCCATTTGCAAACTGTCACCACTGTGGAGGAACTGTCTGTTGAAAACAGAAACTACTTGTGCCATCATCGAAGTCTTAGGATCCCTGTGCACAACATTCTGGTCTTGGATCCATATACTCAACACACTGGTCTAGGTACTCTCTGTGCAATCAGAAAATTTGTTAGTTCTACTCTGTTCTGTTTGTGTCTAAGAAAGTATGACCAAAGCACTCCCCAGCATTAGTCTCCCAGACATGTCCGCTCGGTTTCTGAGCGATGCAGGCAGTGATCAGATTGACTGTCCATGTCCTGGGAAGACAGAGGAGTGGAGCCATCCGAGTCCATGGACAGGTCTTTGCAGGGATGTGTCTTGGCTCTTCGTGAATAGCTCTGGTCATCCAATGTTTCTGTTGAACCATGAACGTCCATATGATTTTGTATTGGTGCTAATAGAGAAGGACTCAGATCACCTGGCAGCTTCACAGTGAGTTGACTGCGTCTGGCTTCTTTCCGTTTACCTTGAGGTAATTTCCTCCTGAATGTGGATGGGCTTGGGGATGGCAGCAGGTCAGAAGAGGAGAAACAGTGGCAGAGCATGATTGAGTAGTAAGCATTTCGGAACTGTGAGTTCATGAGCCCATAGATAAGAGGATTGACAGCGCTGCCCACGTAGACCGTGATAAGGCAGAACATGTGGAAGCGCTTGGACAGCACAGTGTTCCAGTCCACGATGGAGGAGATGGAGCAGGGGAAGTAGGAGAGGGCAAAGACGATGAAGATGGTGGCCATCATCTTGGTCAGGTGCATCTCCTTGCGCTGGATCATCTGGTCCATGTGGCTGGGGTTGGGGGTCAGCAGGCGCTTGCTCAGCACGCGGCGGTGGGAGGCCTTGGTTGTGCGGTAGATGCTGATGTAGTAGTAGAGGATGAGGATGCAGGGGACGACGGCGCGCACACAGAGCAGGAAGAGCTTGAAGGACTGGGAGTCGTGGTCCAGCAGCAAGTTGCAGGTGACCATCATGGTGACGTAGCCGAAGCGGCCCCACTTCTCCAGCACAGCGGGCATGAGGCAGACCACAGGCAGCACCCAGGACACGGTCAGCATGAGGGCCATGTAGCAGCGGCAGAACGTGTGCTGGTAATTCTGTAGGTCTACCACCAGCTTGTAGCGGTTGTAGGCGATCATGGTGATGGTGATGATGGTCGTGCCTGAAATCAACAAGCAACCAGGGTTTAGTGAGGGCCAGGCCGGGCTGTGGCTGTGGACAGAGGTGGGCCAGAAGGCACAGCAGAGGTGGCACAGCAGACGAGACAGTTAAAAAAAAAAAGATTTAGTGAGAAAAAAGGTCAAATCTGGAACCATCTTCCAACAATTTGAATATGATTCTCAGCTGCCATATGCAAAAGTAAAAAGGAAACTTTCCTTGTGCAGAGTATGTTGTAATAGCAGCAGGACATCACAGAATATTTTCAAACAGCTGTCTAACATTGTATCAAGATACTGTTTTGTGGGAGGAGGAAACAAGTGGGGAGGGATAGATGGATGGAAAGAACAAAGTGAAGGTCAAAAGCATGCCTTTATGTGCTCCAAATCACTCACATCTCTTTACCTTTTATTCTCTTTCTCACTTTCTTTGTCTGTCTGTGACTGCTTAATATGTGACTGCTTATTTTTGTACCTGCTCTTTCATCATTATTTGTCTGCATGAACACATGATGAAGAAAAAAAAGACTGGAGGTATCACCACCAAAAAAAAAAGTTTGTATTTTAATGTGCTACAAAAATTATTCACTGTAACAACATTAGCAGCTGCGCGGAGTGGAGCCTTTAGATTTCAGTGAAGAAAACCCCAAGGGCAAAGCGGTTTCACAATGCACTTGTTGGTAAATTTTAATCTTAGAAATGTATCCACAGTAAAGTTTCGGGCATACTTATCGGCACTGTCTGAAGAAAAAAAATGTCGCCAAGCAGTTACACCTGTTTTGACTTGTGCTTCAGTCCAGAAACACCTTAAATCAGGAAAGCACTTTACAGGCCTTGAATCCATGGGAAATCACTTTTTTTTCATTAGAAGAAAAAATACTTTACACACACAAAGACTTTTTTTTTAATCTGTTCTGTGTTTCAAAAGATTAGAAGATACTCACCGGTGAGGGTGTAGCCAAGAAAGCCAATGAGTTTGCACAAGTATGGTGACAGGTTCCAGTCATCTGCTAGGTAGGTGTAGATGTTGAAAGGCAAGATGACAGTGACGAACGCAAGGTCACACACACTGAGGTTCACCACGAAAGCATTGGAGGCTGTCTGCAGTTTCTTGTGGTTGCGTACGGCCAAAATGACCATGATGTTTCCTGCACAAAATGCCATTTGTTGTTTAAAAGGCTTTTTATATTACATGTAGAAATGGATACCTTTTTTTTATTTGCACAGAATAATTACATTTGTGATTAGTTTGCTGTATTAACTCCATATCCTGTTATATTTTGTTTCCAGCCTGTAGGCCTTACATGTTTAGGACTCGGAGTGGGAGTTTCCTATCATTTTTACCATTTAAGAAAAAGAACATGTTGTTCACTTCATGCCTAAATGTAAGCAGCTCTAGCCTTGGGTCTCTCTGTTCTCTGTAATATATTTAACCCATTGGGTGTATGAGAATACTATTCTTATATGTACAAAATGAACAGATTTAAAAAGAGTTACAGCATGTTTTTTTTTTTCCCATATTCATCTAAAACATTTTGATGACTTCATTTAGAGTTTATTCTTTAGTTTCACCAGTCTAAAATCATTCTAATTGTTCTGTCTTTTACTCTCTGAAATCAGTTGTTCTTCTCAATACACCATCACAGACATCAAAGTGTATTGTACATGTTGACAGAGAAGTAACATTGGCAGTGCATTTAGCAAACCAGTCCCAAGTGAACGAACTACACTTGTTCTTCTATTGAACACATCCAGAATGGACAAAATGTTCTCTTTGCCTCTGTCTCTGGCTATCTCCCTCTCTCTCTATCTCTCTCTCTCTCTCTCTCACACACACACACACACGCACACATACACAGTGAATAGGTTTATCAGTAGATGCTTGTATATGTTTTAGTAGGGGGAAAAAAAAGGGGGCGGGAGAGAAATATATGGAAATGTGGATAATTTATGCATGTAAAGAAATAGGTAATTACAGATTTATCTTCTAATTTTGAATTGTCGCTTTAAGCGCCATTAGCAAAAATGCAAGTTCTCACCAGCCACAATGGTGAAGGGGTTAGCTTGCGGACTCTTGGCTGGGAGGTTGTAGGTTAAGTTCCCACCAGAGCCAATTGTGGGATTTTTCTGCCCAACTAGCTCTACAATTGAGCTTGCTATGGCAATGGGCTCAGTTGTGCTCACACAGTGGAGTTTCATTCTCTAAGTCTAAAACCTAGAGTGTTGCTCAAATTGCTTGACCAACTCTGCAGGTGTCTTATCTCTTTGGCTTGGTTGCGGCTGGGATATATAATGTAAATAAAATGATTATGAAAGTAATTGTACACTGCAAGCTATGTCATGCGGTCTCAGTTCAGGATGGAAATCTGGAGCATCACCATCATCATCCTCAACTATTAGCATTGATAAAAAAAAAGTCCCAAATCCTGAGGTCCTACTCTCATAGTGACCTCTTTTTTTGAAAGTGTTATGGTTATAATGCTTGCACTGTTTCTTTTTCATATCTTTGTCATTGGATGGAATACATTTTGAGGAGCTCACTTCTTGGACAGCAGGGTGGTGGTTTCTTTCTGGAATGTGCAACCATTACATTTCACCAGTCCAGTGTGTCTCATGAAAAGCTGCCTTGCAGGTGCTACATTACATCATTAATTTTGTCCACCATGCTTTTGAAAAATGATTCTTCAAACTTAATGTTATCTCTCTTTGTTTTAGATGGCAATGTCATACAGCAAACCTGTGCACCCCTCTATACGTTTGTTTTTATTTTGCATGCCATTTAATGAAAACTTGTTAAACCACATTGACATAAAAAAAGGAGAAAAGAAAAAGAAAGAAATTAAATGCCCAATGAAAATGTTGATGTAAAAGACATTTTCCTCTCCTCATTTTTAATTCATGGTTTTAAAGTCAATATGTCTGCTTTAAAATGTTCTCACAGTTTCATTACTACTACTACTAGTAGGCCTACAGGCATGGTCAAATGCAAGTCATCTTCGTTTTTAAATGAAAAGGTTGAGTGTGTGTGCGCGGGCGCGCACGCAGTGAAAGCAAAGAAGTTTCTCAGTCAGGGCAGTTGTCATGGAAAAAGTCTTGAGACCTGTTCCAGCAAACAAATTTGGGATGCACGGCAATGTTGAAAGAAGAAAACATCCTGTGCGCCATGAGCATCAAGGGATTGGCAGTGAATCATGGGGCCGAGACCTGTCAGGGAGAGGGTGCAGCAACTGGAGGAAACTTTTATTGTTTACCCTTGCTGCTCTGTTCGGTGCACTGTTTTGAACCAGCCGGCCCAGCCTTTCTGTATATTCTCTTTAAAACAAAAATAGTCCCATCCAGATTCTTTCCTACTTGTTCAGTTAGGTAGGGTAGGATCAGTGTAGTGATGGGTAGCTTGAAACGAAGTAACTATTCACAGTGCTCTCTCTCTCTCTCTCTCTCTGTTTCATTGATCACAATGATTTGAGCATTGTGTCACTTATCAAATGTCATCTGTTTCATTGATCACAATGATTTGAGCAAAAACAAAAAAACAACGTGGATGCACAATGTTTGAGGCCATAGACACTTGGGGAGTTGGGTGTCAGTTGTCCAGTTCTACGATATGATTGAATTAATAGTACGATTTCCTGGTTTGGAGGGGAAATACAGGTGAACTGCTGGTGCTATGTTCTACGATAGAAAGCAGAAAGAGTTAACGGTGTCCGTGGGTGTAATTTAAGTGGGAGTGGGGGTGGTCACAATATGTGGTGTGTAGATTCCGTTGTAGACTCTATCGCTCATTCTGTTTCCAGTGTACAGTTTTGAAGTAAAAAGTGCGAGTTTTGTTTGGCGTGCGGTCGTCCATTATAATTATTCATTATTTCCACGAAAGTGATGCAGTTAGACATGCTACGTTATTAGTTTAACCAACGTCACATACGCACGAAACTTGCGCTTCCTTCCTTTTACGATTCATGATACCTCTCTCTCTCTCTCTCACACACACACACTCACACACACACACACACAAACATACAGATGGGTAAAATTCGGCATGCAAACTTACCTATGCTTCCAATGACGATGATGACGATCATGAGACTGATGGCTGTGTAGAGAGCGAAGGGCGATTCTACACTTGGAGTCAGCCGGCTGAGTTGGTCACTGTCGTATTCGGACGCCACTTCTAACGCGGATAATGAATTGTTGCCCATCGTGTCAGTGGAGTGCATTGTGTTGCTGCTGCTTCTGTCGCAGAGACCACTTGAATGAGTCCTTGATTTTCTTTCTTCTTCTTTTTTTTTTTTTTAAATCGTGTTTCACTTCTTAGTCGTCGCTTATTTTTAACCACAAAACTGATGGTCTGGGGGTATGTTTAATAAATAAATCCACGTCCTGATTTGATACCCTTTGTATCAGAACTCGACTTCGTGGAACAATAAGGAGTTGGTATAATTGCTGGCCATTTTTCAGCACTTTCTCTGGAGCACTCTGAAGGTCACCGCAGCAGCGGTGTTTTGGCGGCAGCGTGATCAGCGCGGCTTTATCAGTGGAACTAGCGTGCAGTGGTCAGTGTGCTGCGGTTACGTTTTTGCGCGGGTAATTTTATATCCCAGCTGCAGCCGACGTAGGTCCAAGCTCTCGGGCTGTTTCTGTCAGAGCGTGAGATTCTTCGTTTGAAGCTGTCTGGCTTTTCACTGATGCCGTCAGCTCACTTTCTCTGCTTATAAGTCTGGCGCCTGTGTGGTGATGGGAGGGGCGTGCGCCCACCACTGCGTTCTGGCTTTCGTCAGTGACTGGCTGGATTTTCTGGAACCGCTTCTAAAACTCTCGCCTCCCTTACCACCCGCCTTATCCCGCAACCACCTCCGTCGCATTGGTGGACTTGACTGACTCTCTCTCTCTCTCTTCCCCCCGCCGGCAGTCTGCCTATCGTCAACACGGGCGGCCAGGTCTGAACTCTTGTTTTACTTTGCTCCGCCCTTTCTGAACTACTCATTTCATGATGGATCGTTCATTCTTTTGGTTTCCTACTTGTTAGTTGAATTGTTAGCTGTCATCAAGGTTCGTGTGAGCGAGCGAGCGAGTGAGGAAATATTTAGGTCACAGTCGTTTTTTTTTTCTTTTGTTTGTTTGCTTTATCCTGAATTATGTTCTAGAGGAATTAGGCAACAAGCTTTTGATGTCAGTAGGTGGTTTCGTTGGGGTGCTGTTTGTTATGATTAGATAACAGAATGCTCGGAGAAATACCTGTTCACATGTATTTGTAAGGTGCTGCCCTGTCAGGCTATATTACAAATAGTTCACCAACCCTCTGAAAGGTCTGGGCTAGTAACTTAGCTTTGCTGCCATTGTGTGACAGACAGCCAGTTTTTATCTTTGCCTTTCATTGCTCTTGACTATTTCTTTTCTGTCTTTGCTGGCTATTCTCCTGTTTGTGTCCAGTTTGACACTTCTGATCACAATGCATGACATGCCATTTAATAGATTTTTGGTTTTGTCTGGTGATTAGATTGTGAAATTGTACACTGTCCAGAGTGAACACGCAGTGTGTTCTGCCATGTCATATGCTCACATGGTCTTTTATGGTTTTGTTGTTGTCACATTTAAATGTTTTCCATTATGTGGTTTGTTTAGTTACCTTGGAGCAATAAAGTAAGTGGAATGACTGGTGCTCAGAGTGAAGATGTCAGTAGTTTAGCTTCCGTACCCAGTCAATAATTGTGTATTATCTTCTTCTTGTTTGTTGCCCTGATATGACCCTTTGCGGTCAGCTGGGCTATAAGCAACATTACCTTGTTTTGCCTGTTCATGTTTTACAGCTCAGAAAAGAAATTTAAAAGTAATTTATTATGACTCCGCTGAATAACGTGGATGAACAAATCACAAGACAAAACATGACACGTTTCAGCCTCTTAGGTCTTCTTCAGGCAAGATAAACAACACTCAGTGCAACGAAAATGAAGAATGAGCAGTCGCCTATCTTTGTCAGATTTGGCGCAAGATGGGCATTCAACAGCTAGATCTCTGCCTGCAGTCGCCTCACTTTGCATCTAGCTGTGAACAGGTCCTGTTTGGTTGTCTGGACTGTGATGATAGAAACTGTAACTATTTGCATGTTTGGACAGTGCACTACTGAGTGGTTTCAGACTCCTTAAAACTGAAGATGATATCATGGCAGGTTCCCATCTCAACCTCCCATGTGAATTTGTGAAAGGTGTTTTTGCACTTTGAAATGTTGGGTTGACACACACTGAAGTTGGGCATACTTTCTCTGCTCGTTTGTTTTGTTTTTCAATGGTTTTTATAAGCCTTCTGGTTTCACTGTAGTTACTTGTCAGTAATAATGTATGATGTACATATGATGGACATGGAGAAAGGAATCAAGAATTCCATGAGCTTGATAATGGGAAGGAAAGGATTGAATGAAAAAGATGAATTACATAGCAGGATGCCAGTTACAACAATCTGTCATATGCTCACAGTATTGGGGGACCATAAGAACTTTTACTACTAAAGTATTTTAAAGGAATTGTAACTTTATAATGCATTTTATTCCAGCCAGTGACCTTGGACATTCTTTATTTCAGGTGTCAGTGATCAGTATAATTTGTAATGATATGTTGTGTCCTCATTTAGCTAATAACACCATACATAATCAAGTTGAATAGGTCTTTTGATAGGTAATTGGATATAAATGACCCTGAAATCAGCTCACACACAGGTCACCGTGACTCTTTATTCTGTTCTGTTGCAGAGTTCCATCAATTGAACAATGGCCAAGTCAAAGAAC
>LFLW010473232.1:1562-13918 GCA_001262575.1 Conus tribblei | reverse complement strand
ACAACAACAACAACAACATGCCTACATACTCGACAGTTTGGTTGTCACATGCAGGATATGTCACACTGAATTAGTAGTATAGCACGGCTTTTCATGGCTGTAAACTTGTTTGGGAACCGAAGTTCCAAAAGAACTAGTGTCAACAAACCAGTTAGTAACATGAATTTATAACACATCCCCAAGTGAGATAAGATGAGGTCATGCTAAGAGCGCCAGTCAACTTTTCCCCTACATTTTTACTCCCAGATTACATTTTCACTATCTGGACGCCCGATTCCCCCATCCCCTCCTTTGCCCCCTTCAAATGAAAACCTGAACCGTTTCTATTTGTGACAAATGAGGCAAGAGTGTTTCTACAACAAAGGTAAAAGAATGGGCAGAAAAGATTTTAAACAAAAAGTCTGAAAGTAAGTGGTTACAAACATAGCTGAAAATTTAGTGTTTGTTGAAAAGAGGGGAAGGGGTCACAAAAGCCTGACTCTGGACAGGGTCAAGTTTAACACTTCCCTGAAGACGTATGTATTTTGCAGTTTATAAGATTTAAGCAGTGATTTCCCAAAACTTATCATTTCAACAAAAGAAGCCTGCTGCAAAGTCACATTTAAAAAATACACCCTGCCTGGCAATTGTGTTTCGGACTGAAGGTTTTTGCGAATGTCAGAATTATTATTTTAAAAAGACTGACAGTTTACAGGCCTCAGTAATATGAGAGAGAGAGAGAGAGAGAGAGAGAGAGGAAAAAGATTTTAGCATGCAAGTTCTAGGATATGAGGATACTATTTGTATTGAAAGGGCCCCCACTTTCCTCTGGTAATAGTTATTTTGTTCCGTTTTAGTGATTTACATACTGTTGTGAATATATACCTAGGCACATTTGTCACTTTCCCTGTATAGCCAAGAAACTATACACTTCATGAGCAAGAACATGTTCCTTATTACACATCACTACGCTGTAGAACTAACAGATAAATATTTTTTGGTTAGGTCATGGTGCTTTTGCAGATCAGATAAAGCTAGATCATAGCAAGAGAGAGAGAGAGAGAGAGACGGGGAGGGAGAGAGAGAGAGGGGAAGAGGGAGAGAAAGAGAACTGTCAAGAACCACATATTGAATAATGAAGACAGGTTTAAAAAACACAAAGTTCAAAAGATAATATGCACTCACACAACCCCTCAACCAGACACCTCTCTCATCATTACATTCTACAGTGGTGGAAACAAATTAAACTCAGTTTTTATTTAAAAAATGGCAGCATGAACCAAATGAACGAACAGAACCACAGAGCTCTAGAAGTCTGAAACCAAAAGAACCATGTAGCATGACACACAGAACATCCTTTAATCTCATTGAAACAAACATGGCACCCCTCACAACACTAACCATGTCTTTGTAATCTAGCGCCTTTGCCTCCCCTTTCCCCTGACCTGTCTGCCCACCATACTTACCTGGCCCCGGACCCAAACAGAAAAATTCAGACTGACCAACCGCAGAAACAAATATACTTTAAAGGGCAGAAGAGGTTAACAAAAGTGAGAACTTCAAGTAATAAGCATGGCGTTATGTTTTGGACTGAAAATAGAAGGAATATGCACATCAGAAGTCTACTGATTTACACAGAAAGCTGAACATGAACAACCACACTGGACTTATTTTTCTGTTTTTTTTTTACAGAGAATTATCAAGCCCTATGAAAACACTGTCTTAGCACTACGTAATTTTTGTCAATAAACCCAGACGCCAAGGGACACTGCTCATCATGTGGTTAACACTAGAAATTTGCCAGCTCAACCTTCTCCAGCTGGATGAGCCAAGTGGCATCACTGATGTGACACTGAAAGCAGGTCTAGGCCATACTGATAGCAATCATCTTGAACCCTAGTGAAGACAATTCCATACAATGCTGAGTAACCAACATAATCATCTTGAACCCTAGTGAAGACAATTCCATACAATGCTGAGTAACCAACATAATCATCTTGAACCCTAGTGAAGACAATTCCATACAATGCTGAGTAACCAACATAACCTGCTGATCCCAAAGGGAAAAGGATGCTGGTACACTGCCTATCATTTAATCACAGAAACATCTAGTACAGCCCATCAAATTAAATATATGAAGAAAACTCTATTTATACCAAATGAACAGGCTGCACCCTGGCTTAAGAAATGAGGGGTCAGGTTTCCATGTGCAGAAACCATAAAAAAAAAACAACAATTCAAATATTCAGAAACTCCTACTCATTTTGTAGATCTGCTGAAAAAAAAAGAGCACTGTAAAATGTTAACTAGTTTACCTCAGATTGAAAAATGAATGAAAGCAGCTTGCTTCTTCTTTTCTGGCCAAGTTGTTTGATGCTGACAAATCTTCCCCCAGCTGTCTGCTTTTACTTCCTATTATTTTCCATTATCATAATTTCAGTGATGACAAGTTTTTCCTGTAAGGGGAGAAGGCTGATTGAAAAAAAAAGTATATAATAAAACATCTTCATGAGAAAGTGAACAATACTAAGTGAACACATTTCCTACTTTTTGCATATATGAGGACAAAAACAACCTAGAATCAAATTTCGAAAAGGTGTGTTTCATCTGCCTATCAGAAAGACAAAGAGAACAACAACAAAGAAAGAAAGAAAAAGAAGAGCTTTAAAATGGTAGTTGTAAAAATATCTGAACTAAAGAGGAGCAAATACATAAAGGGAACAAAAGGTGGGCATGTTATCAGCATTTACCATTGGACTCTGCCTCTCGGTCATGTTTGCCAATTCTTTCCTCTATACAGCCCACAGATCATTCACAGAGCTCTCAAATTCCTCGCATCACTTCTTCCCGCTATCCTCTGAATCACTCTTATTTATTTCTGGAAGAAGAAAACAGAGACAGAGTGAGCATATCTTCACGTAATGTACAACATTTACACAGAAGATAGACAAAAATGGAAGAAAGAAAATGACACAATGACCACTGGTTTGTCAACCTTGGCTTACATCAGGCTTGTTACAATGCAAACACTAAAAGAGCACCACCAAGATACTACACATGTACAAGAATTGCTCTGCGTACAAAATGAAAGTAAATATCATGATTCCTTTACCGATGGCTTTTTGTTTTTAAAGAGGGACAACACTCATAACAACTTTTGCTGAAAACACATGATGAGCATTTAAAAGAATGAAAAACTAAGGAAGCAACACTTTCCTTTCTGATTTGATGTATAAAAAGCGAAATAGACGATTTATTTAAAAACAACATCAGACATTAAGAACAGACACTAAAAATATGATATAAAAGGAAAAAAATATGGTCACCCTTGGAATCCACAGAAGAAATTTCATCATATCGATGAGATTATGAGTTCAATATTTGGCTTTTAATTTTGCTATCAGGTAATACTTGAATATACCTTCACATAACGTAAAAGAATAAACAAAAATTATTAAAAAGACACAAGAAAACAAACAGGAAAAAAGAATGGACATTAACCTAGCTTTTACAATCATGGCAAAGTGAAGACCTCACTTACTACTTATCAAGAGTAACACAACACCACAACTTTTTCTAGGAGACTCCGACAAATACGCTCACATAACTTTGTTTCATTTTCAATAATCGTCATTCTCATATTTTGATCAGCAGTAGAACAGATGTTTCAGAACTTTATTTTTGTTTAAAAAAAAAAGAAATAAAGATGAATATAAAATGTGTCACAATATGAGCAGACAGCCAAAGAGTAATGTGTCGGCTCCATCCCGTTGAAAAAAAAAAAATTGCTCAAATCGTTTATGACAAAAGATGGAGGCATGTTGCCCCCTGCCAAATTGTTTATGACAAAGGTTGGAGGCATGTTGCCCCTTGCCAAAATTTTTCATGACAAAGGATGGAGACATGTTGCCCCTTGCCACAATCATTCACAACAAAGGAAGGAGGCATGTTGCCCCTTGCCATAATCATTCATGACAAAGGATGGAGGCATGTTGCCCCTTGCCACAATAGTTCACAACAAAGGATGGAGGCATGTTGCCCATCAGCTTGTCCAGCTCTCCAGACAGCAGATCTTTCTAGAGATCCTTTTCCTGGGCGTGCTAAAAGGTCTGCATTTCAAAAACAACACAAACAGCCAACGCTTTAGTAAATTGTGAGTGTTAACACAATTCTTTTACAGCTATTGACTACACTGATCTATCCACATTTGAACTGTGTAGATTTAGGTTTTGAACTGTAGAATTTTGCATTTGGACAGTTTAATTCCTAAAGCATTTCACATAATTCAGTATCGTGCTACTTCTTTTATTCAGAGCAGTTCTCCAAGAAAATCATGGACTCTTCATGGAACTTTCTTTTGATACTGGCAGTTATCAAAAAACATTTTTTTTCTTGAAAAGCAAAGCAGAAGAAACAGCTTTTTTTCCTTCTCATATCAAGACTGACTACAAGGCAGAAGACCCTGTGCACACTCTCACTCTTGAAGGGACAGAAAGACAACGGAAAAGAAAAATGTTCATAAACTTTAACTTGGCATTTTCCTTCAATCTTTCCACTTTTTTTTCTTTCAGCTGCAGTCACGTGATCCATCTGTTTGTTGATACTGCCACTGGAGGATCTAGGGTGAATGAAAAGAGCACAGAAAACTGTGGCTTGACCAAAACATTGAAATAGCTAGCACATGATAACTGAATTTTTTTTTTTTTTGCTATTCGTTCCTCAAACAATTTAATAATGACAACAAAGTGTATGTTCTCTCAGTTTGTCTTCAGCGCATCTACAATACATACACATGTCCTCTTAGCTAAAATGTTCTCAAAATATCAAGAAAATACAGATTTACTAAAATAAGAATTTTCAGGAAAATTACAGTTTAATATAATCAGACATTGCATCACTGTTGACTTTTTTCCCTTTTCACACACACATACACACACCCACACACATCCATCCATCACTCATTACCTATTGAAAGCAGTTTTGATTCTACACACTTTGAATGAAAATATTTTCAGAAAAAAAAGAACTTCTGCGGGAAACTTACAATTAATTTTCTACTCTCAAAGTTCTCATGGAATCAAGTTACTGATGAAATGTTGGTGATAATTCTGTGCACAGAAAGCCTTGGCAAACAAGCGAATGCTGACATTTTCTACAGCACTAGACAACACGCTCAAGCAGCACATCTGCAATCAAACCATCACCCTGCACACTGACAGGTCAACAGCCACAGGGTACAACAAGAATTGTGGAGAAAGTTTTGATACAACCATATACCACCACTTCAATGTCAAGCCTATGGTAAACAGTGCTCTTTGTGATTCTTGACAGTCAACTGTATCAGAAAGCACAACCAATCGAACGCAGAAGAAAATGCAATACCAGGTTGTCTGAAAGTTCTATCCAAGTTACTGATGATAAAACACATATGTAATTCAAATACCCAAAGCCAAATGATCGGATGAAGATGACTTTGCTACAAGTACTTCAACAACACATGAGGTGGGTCTGCATCTGACTGATCTCTTCCTTGTCCCTAATCTCAACATATTTACTATCATAATTTTAACTGATCACTTACTTTACAGGTTCCCCCTTCTCATATTTAGAATCTGAACTGAATTTGCTAAACACTTAAGAATGAAACAAACATTTTTCATCAATGGAAAAAAAAAAAAATAAAGACAACCACATCAAGATGAACAGACAGACAGACATCACATTCTCACAATATACTCTCTGTACAAGCCTCAAACACAAACACTACACCAACAGCAGTCAAGTGAACTCCATCCTAATCTCTCATACCATCATCACCACAGATCTTTGCAACATAACAATAATTATGCACAGAGCACTGCTACAACTGCGAACCTTGACAAAACGAACATGATACCTGGTTCTTCTACAACATACATGACTTCAGGATGTAACAGGTTTAAAAAAAAAAAAACACAAAAAAACAAGCGCCACACTGAACAATTATTTACACCCACTACATGATCACACCTGGCATGGTTCTCTTTCATTTCAAATGTACAAAGATTGCAATGTGCATATGTGTAACCAAAACCACCACCACCGTCCTCTCTCTCCCAATAACAAAAAGTGGGAGAGTGTTGGGGTAGCCAATAACAGGAATGAAATAGACAGAAGTCTGAAACTTGCACACACACAAGCAACCCTTGCATACACACTAAAGGCAATGAATGACCATGATTATGTCAATAACAAAACGATGCATTATATAGCAAGAGAGCGCAATGAATATGATCAATGAAAATGGACTGAAGACTCTCTCAGATACATACAGGCACAGACAGAAGCAGTAGGGCAAGAAGCCTGACAATCAGACACAGATGCACGCTGACAGCAGAAAGCTGTGGATGAGTGATGAAATTAGCCAGACCTACAGAAATCACAGACAAGCAAAGTGATGATGGGAACCAGAGGGCATGCCTCCTCATTCCCAACAGCACACTGAAAGACTCATTTTCCTCCGCATGTTGCCACGAAGCATGTCAATGCTGTCAACAGTCAGTCTTCTCTCTTCAAACACTGGTGAGTATACTTCTCCTTCCCCCTGCACCATCACAATACAGTTTTAAGGTCACCATGTTTTATGCTCCGTCTCTGGCACAATGGCAGACTCCATCCCTATCTATATACCAGAATGATAAAGCAGGAACAATACCTGCCTTTATTATGGGGTCCCACAATGCTACATTTATTTACAACTGCAAATAATGTGTCCACTTTCCCTGAAATTTCCCATCACTACCGATGTTCATATGTAATGTCCCGGCTTGATACTATTACTAACCTTCTTCTGTTACCAGCCTCAACACATTTCAAAATGGCAACTCCATGTTTGCTCAAGTGAACTCTGTTACTGTCTTAAATGACTGTCCTCAACCTCCATATTTCAGTCTGGTGGCAACAGGCTCTATGACTGTATACTGTCAACTGTCAGAGTAGGAACTATGTATGAGCATTAAATCGACATTGTTACCATCTTCAACTTCTGACACACATTTCGAGTTGGGTCAATTGTGCTGGTTAATGCTTGAATGTTCAACTCTACACCTGCCTTCAACTCTGCCTTCACTGGTGATAACCTACCAGGAGTATTTCTGCAGCAAAGTTCATAAGAGTTCAATCTGCACACAACAGTCTGAACAGTTTCTACATGTAAAACAATGCAGTTGCTGGGTATCAGGAATGCAGAGGTGAATGACGAGCATGGTAGACATGGCATACGACAGAGATCAGTGACAGACAATTGCACATCCTGTGCAGTTAGCAAGCCCATCAGGCGTGGCAACATCATTTCCGCACAGAATTGTGGCTGCAAGTATTTTACAGAACAAGCCTACAGGGGTTGTCAGGTAGTTCACAAAGGGCACTGGTTCAGCAAGCTGTAAGGACCATTTGTTAAAACCCAAGGTATCTTCCACATTTCAGAAACTGTCCTCTTCACTGATGCTACACAATACATACAAAGACACCAGATCTTTCTCATACATTCAGCTTGAAACCTAGTTCACCGGATACAGTTCTTTAACATTTTCTAGAGGACTGTCAGACTGTAAGCAGCGTTATGTTTGCATCATTACTGACAACACTTAAAAGCTTGGAAAAGAACATTTAAAGCTGCATATAGCCTGTGCTCTGAATTGTCAAAAATTCAAAATGCCAAATATTCATTATATTTCTGGTTGTGTTTGCATACTTACCATGTCAATCTAAATCAAGCTATGAATTTCATGCTGGTGTTGAATGGCAAAATGTTGTGACTCACGCAGTGTTGTCCTACCAAACGTTCAAGCCAGCTTCCTGAGTGGATCTATGCTCAGCTAAGGGCATGAAAGTGACAGGAAATAAGTTTAATACTGACTATTAATCTGTGCATGGCTTGCGCGTTGTGTGTTGCAAAACTTTAAAAAGCGAGCATATTTGATTTACCACTTTCTATGTAATGTCAACTTAAAAAACCTAATTTTGGCAAAAAGTTGTGCTCATCCTGTTTTGTTCACTATGTTCCATTTTTCTTCTTCTTTTTTTTTTTTTTTTTATTGTGCTACACTGTGCAGAGAACACCTCTAGTCTTGAAAGATATCACCAATATTCAGGACTTTTGTAGCGTAAGGTGCCAAGGCCCCAAACCCTATGGTGACACCCTTTAAAAGTATTTACCTGTTTATTTGCAATAAGTGTATTATTTCATGCAAAAAGAAGCTATTTCTGTTCAAAGTATACAATTTTCTGGCAGTCATATTTTTCATTTGTGGGTGTTGTTTTCCTGTGACATTTTCATACCATATGTAAGTTTGGGGCAGCTTTATTCTTTGTTTTTAGCTCATATTACAATGGTCAATTTCCTTTTTTGTTGTTGTCGTTGTCTACAAATGAAATGTTACTGGAGTATTCCCTCTGACAATGACTGTGTCTTAACAACAAGAATTCCTGATGATTTCACAGAGAAAAACATGATGCTCCCATCCACAAAAATAAGTTGTTCACATCATCACACGCATGCACTCACACACACGCACATGTACAGAGAACCATAACCCAGGATGATCTGATCCATTCACCACATTTTAACTGGGGAGTTACAAGACCAGTTCAGTGAATGGAGTTACTTTTCTTCCTTTCACAAAGTTCATGCTAATAGGACACTGATTTGAGTCAATGTAGGCGATATCATCATTTAATTAACACCGCCTTTTTTTCACCTCTCTTTACGCTTTGATACAAGTTTGAGATTAACACATAGAACCAGAAAGCAACCCAACAATCACCAATCACAATCGTTTCCTTTCAAATGAATGTGCATGTGCACATGCCGGTGTATGCGGGTCTGTAAAATTCTGTTCATCACTCTGTTGTCTATCTCTTCCTTCTAAGAGATTAGGTTACCATCGCTTCACAGAACTGTACTGCACAGCAAGTCCTCTTCCATGACACCCTCCCTTCTCCCAAACCCACATCCTGACAGATGCTTTAGAGATCACCTGAGATGCCCCTTTATGAGCTTGCACCATGAAATCAATGTCACCCACTTCTCACAGTCTATATTGCACTATTTCTCTTTGCCTGGTCACTTTGTACCAACAGCTGTTCAACATCATGCCAAAGGCCCCCTTCCCACTCCCAGGATCACAGATTCCCAACAAATCATGCTGACATGATAACAAAGCTTAAAAGTAAAAGCCTTTGAAAGGGAAGGATGCCAAATCAGTGGATGAGAGAGAGGAAAGGGGTTTTCAAGCAGAAAGAGAAGTGAGAAGGTATTATAAGCACAAGGGATAGTGAAAATAGAGCTGTTTAGCAGCAAAGCAGAAAGGCACACAGACCTTCAAGTCAACACTGGACAGTACTGGAAGCAGAAGCTTTTCATTCATAGCTAAAACAGAATTTGAAATGTGGAGCTGAGCTGGAACAACGTTATGAATTCTATCTCAAACACCAGTTCTCTGAAGCTACAAGAGAAAATCCACTGACAGTTGCTGACAAAAAATAGGAAAAAATATTAACATCCCATTTCATTCTTTCACTGGCATAGCGCTAAAATGGCCTCATTTCATGTCATGGTTGTGAGAAACACTTTTACAATTAAAGAGATTTCCTCCAAAGTCTATGGCTTTTCTGTCTGTGCCCTGCTGGCACGTGTTACATGTTTATGAGTCAGACTGACCCTTGCCCTCCTGCAGTGAAGATTTTCGCAAAATGGACACTTTGTGGGGTGGGGGTTTGTCTGAAGGGGCGGACAGCGTGTGACACAGTGGAGGTTTCTCAGCAGAGCTGGGGTGCAGGAGCTCGGGGGAGATGGTACGACGGAGAAGCGGGGAGTTAGGTTCACAGCTTTTGGGGCGCATGGACTTGGCAAGAGCAGAGGTGGGTTGTTTGGCAGAGGAAGGAGGGTGGTGAGCAGAGGAGGAAGCAGGGGCGTTGAGATAGGCAGGAATCGTCTGCTGGGGCAGGTGAGAGCTGCCTACCTGGTGACCTTGAACCACAGCCAGAGGGCTTGGAGAGCGGGCAGGGGAGGAGGCCAAATTGGAGGGGGAGGGAGTGCGGGCCAGGGGACTCAGAGGGAAGTTGTGCACAGACTTGCGTCGGTGCGGAGACTTGAGTGAGGACGTCGCCTTCTTGTGCTTCACCACATGCAGTGAACTGGGTCGCCCAAAGTGAGCTGTTGCAGCAGCCACCGACGCTGCAGCAGGGGAGTTGGGGACACTGGAGGAAGGCGAGCTGCTGTTAGAGCTAGCCGCTGGGGAAGAATCTGGTGATCTGGGCACAGTCACTGGTGGAGAACGGATCGTGCGCTGCAGTGCTGGGCTCCCTTCACAGGAAGAGGCTGATCGACTGAGCGGACTGAAGGTACGTGGGGAAGGACCGATGTGTGTCCCATGAACCACCAGAGATTCCCCTTTCTTGCTACTCAAGCGACGCAGGAGAGTTCTCTGTCCTTTCTTCTTGTCACCGGCCTTCTCCTTCATCTGGCGCTTCTTAATGGCTTTGCGCACCATTTTGCCGAGCGCTGCGCCTTTGGGGCGAGAGCCAGTCTTGATAGAGGTCTTGTCAAGGGGCACGCAGCGTACAATGAGGTCTGAGGATGAGGACAGGAGATGGACAACCTGAGTGTGCAGCAGGCTCTGCACAGACTCGTCGTTGATGTGGGTGATCAAGTCCCCAGGCCTCAACCCTGCCTCAAAGGCTGGACTGTTGACCGATACATCCTGCACACAGACCATCTTCTGTGTCATTCAGTACAACCCTCACAAGTCATTATAATTCACAATATAAATCCTACTAACACAATACCTATTAGTATAATAAAAGAACAGTAAAACTACAGTCCTGACATGTAAATACCAACCATTTTCATTGCAGGAACTCGTACTGACAAAAAGCTAGCTTCTTAGCTATTGAAAACAGCATCAACTTCGCCTTCGTGTCACCACAAAACTGATTATGCCCTAAACTGTCAAGAGTAAAAGCAGCCACTGCTTCAAAAGCCAGAAATTCAGTTCCTAAAATTTTCTCACACAGTTACAGCACCTTGCTCACAAACCACCATCCCATATAAAGATGTCAAGCAGAGAATTGGCATAACTAAGGGAACGTGAAGATAAAAAAAAACAAAAAAAAAAACAACAACAACCGAAAGGCCTTAACTCACAGTGACAATGTGCTGCAGTGTGTATACATTGGTGTCCCCAATGTACACACGGACTGAACGGAAGCCAAAGCCGAACCCTCTGGCTCCTCTCTTGAGCACGATGGGGGGGTTGAGGTTGCGGGTGAGGGGGGAGACATCCCTGCTAGGAGAGCCATCACGGGAACTGGCGCTGGACCCTCCTGGTGACGACACTTTGGGCAGAACAAAGTCCTCTGCAACAATGTCATTCACAAAGCTTTAGCATGAGTATTACTGTTGCTCATACATCCAGTTCTTTATGCCTCACTGGTTCTTTTTAGTCTGTCAAGATCTTAGAAAATTCATAAGGATGACTACATATTAGAGATAAGCTGACAAAGCTATATGTGTATAAGTCTCAAGAGATTCTGAAATCAAAGTGGGTGCATGCATGTGTGTGTGCATGTGAGTATGTATTATGTGTCGATGCAAATCGTCCAAACAGACAAACTTTAAAGGTGTGAAGATGGCTAACACACACATGACTTCTGAAGCACAAGAGAGGTGTTCATACATAAATGGTGAACTTAAATATGAAATGGTCTTTTTTGTCCAGCCCTATTGCCTCCTGTCCAGGCATTAATGATTTAGTTTACTTCAATGTCTTGGCAGGCCAATTACTTACTAGTCCCTTACGCTGCCCATAGAGAGTGACCCTCCACTTCATTTCTACCGTGAGATTTCAGACTCACCAGCTTTGGGCAATTAGAATTGCTGAGGATGCCATGCGATGTAAAGTGCTTTTATCTGACCGCATAAAGTTAAAATAATTATTTTCTCAATTTCATCAAGTGTGAATATAGTCACAGTAATAAGGGAACATGACTGTGGTCAATTGAGCAGCCATGGCGCCACTGAAAAAATAAATGCCTCAGAAAGTTGTGTGGACTATAAANATGGCGCCACTGAAAAAATAAATGCCTCAGAAAGTTGTGTGGACTTTGTTGCATCTGCATTCACTTAAGTGTCATTCAGGATCAACGTGTCAGTTAACCAAGGAGACATGGATTCCAGATGTCTGGAAATCAAGGGACCATAATGGTCAGATATAAACACCAAGAACAAAGAAACAAATACATGCAGGGGAAACTACAACCACTACCGGACACAAATTTAAAAGTGATCTTGATTCAAAGTATGAGTCTGAAATTTCATTTTGAAACAAAAGAAAAAA
>LFLW010463093.1:2512-12935 GCA_001262575.1 Conus tribblei | reverse complement strand
GCCTAAAGAGAACAGAACAGATACCTGTACTTCAGTCTCCAAACGATGTTCAATGCGACCTTATCACAATGGGAACAGAAAAGCGGAAAGGGTGGAGTGAGGGCGGGGCAAGGAGTCTAATCAAATCAATGACATAATCACAAACACACCTGTTGCGTGCATCCCATAGCAGAATGATGTGTATTTCTCAACATCCTTCCTGAACAGTCAAGACCATGTTGTTAATGTTGATGATGATGATGATGGTAATGACGACGACGGCAAAGCTAATGATGATATATAATGACCTTGGCAACCCGGCACTGTCCTCGACAATCAAAAGCCGTGTTTTTAAAAAAATAAATAAATAAAGGGGGGAAAAAAGGGTCTACCATTTTAATTGAATACATGACTAAGTACACGACCATTTGCCCAAAAGATGTTGAAATAAATCGGAAAATGTACACATTACCATCCGATAAGACAACCAGAATACCGCCCATTCTCATCTTCGTCAAACATGAGGGATCTGAGATCTTTGGAAATTCCAGATGTTGCACCTCGTCAAAGGTCATTAATCAAATCAGTCAAACAGTTCTGAAAAACTGAAAATATCTGTGCATTACGATTAAAAACATTTTGAAATCGGTTAAAAGATTTACGAAACATGAAAGACCATGAACATGTAAGATAATCATTATGCATGGAAAACACACCTCTTCATGTTTCTCTTATGTATGAAACGTGCTGGAGCAAATGGCGGGGCGGGGGGAGCCAAAAATATTCACGAAATATAAAATCACACAATATGTCATGTTGGTTTGTTGTTTATCCTGTTCCTTCAATGTCGATATCAAAGAGCTTACAGCAGTAACTGAAGCCATTAGAATTCAAGGTTTCCCATCAATCAAAATGAGTGAAGGGGTGTGGGTCTGGTAGATGGGATAAGAGAAAAGAGGGTTCATTAGCCAATGCAAAAATCGCACATAGATTTAAGCCAAAAACAACGGTCATTTTCCTTTCATTAAAAAGGGGGAGAGAGGAGGTGGAGCAATGTTTTGTTTAAATTAGGAAAATGTCCGCAATCATCTTCCGCGTTCTGACAAAGCTAGATGTAAGACTCGCCGATTGGCTGAATGAATAAAAACTTCTTGACAATGAATAGTTGGTCTTCTGCTCTTAGCCAAACTACAGCCAAAGCATCGTGTTTTTGTTTTTCTCTGTCTCCATTTGTCAACATTGACTGAAAGCGTATTTAACGCAACTCCTCACCTAAGATTTTACGCCGTCATGTTCGAGCTCTCGTTTCAGAAAACGTTCACCGTGACTGATGTTTTATTTTTCCCGGTACTTTCGATTTCAACGCGTTAACTCTATCCGGATCTATCTGAAACTCTGAAAAAAAAATATTGTCTCTGCATACAGTACCAAATATGTTTGGGCCAAGAAGAGTCAGTGAATTTTACTTGAGCAGCATTTCCACGTAGGTAAGCTATTATATTATTACAGCTAATGAAAACAAAAGTGATACCTTACATCACGTCTCTGAGCGAGCCGGTCATTTCATACTGAGGAGAACTACAATCACGACAAAGGATCCCGACATTGCTGTTAGTTAACCGTACTCTCGTCACAACGGCACATGTTGTCAAGGTCAATCGCCTTGTCCACACAATACCAAACACAGCATTACGAACTGTCATCAGTCAAACGCGCATTCTATGTCACTGAGGCCTGATCTTCCAACAGTATCCATGTCTGACGAGCACATGATCTGTCCCTTCTGACATATATTCCGGATACTAATCAATCTAACCACACTGGTGCGAATGTTGTCTGGAGCTGAAAAAACATCCTCTTTCGCTCCCAGGAAAGCCGTACCAACACTGGGTTTTTCTCCCCTCCAATGCAGTCGTAACAGAAAATCATTTTGAGCACTGGAACTCATGAACACACCCATTGCACACCGTGACTTCGGCAGCACAGCACGTGACACTGTCGTGCACGTGGAATGCCTTGTATGTCCGCCATCGAGACTTTGCCGCAGAAGTGCCACTCTCACGCTCACGCCAGCAGCACTTGATGATACGTCAACGGGGAACACAAATCAATGGCACCTGGGCTCGGGCAGCCTTGTCACCGGCTGCAAGGCGTTGCCTCGGCGCACGCCTTGTCGGCACGCAACACTGTCATCAGCACAGGATGACAGATCATTAGCGCTGCCCTGCTCTCCAATATTAATCACCCTAAAGACATTGTTGTTTGTCCGGGAAATGCCGATTAAAACAAAAATGGGGAGATGGGGAGGGGGGTGATAGCAAAACAAACGTTCAATAAAGTTTGTTCGGTTCAATACTTCTACATCCACAGTGCCTGCCATGATCGCCTTGCCACGTGGCCTAATTGTCGAGACCTGGGGAAAATCAGTTATGAATGGTTGAATTCCGAAGAAGACACCGGGTGTCCTCCTCCAAGGACAATGTGTGAATCATCGACAGTCCTCAGCTCGGAATGGATTGGGGGTACAACACCTCAAACTCAAAGGCTTAAATGTAATTACGTATGGATGGATGGATGGATGCATGGATAGATGGATACGTACGTATGTATGGATCGATCCATCTCTCTCTCTCTCTCTCTCTTACTTATATCCTTTCTCTGTTGTTCTTTGTTCAAACAGTCTCAGCCTTTGCCATAGCCTCTGAATTTTTCTTTCATTCTGTTACAAAAGCTTTGCACTTTATCCAAATGTTACCAGATCAGTGCTTCTGGGAATGTCATTTTCTTGCATCCTGAATGTTTTTGTCTGTTTTCCTGAAGCTTTCAAAATTCTGATTCCTTTCAAGCACAAAGAAAATAATCTCTTGCAGAGGCCACTGCATTATTTCTCACAATCAACCCAGTCCTATGTCAGTCTTTCCAGCCAAATTACTGGAGGAAAAACAAGACCACAGACATGGTCACACATACTGATAAATGGCTAATTGACAGCTGTCGCCTTGCACTTGCCACATTACTTGGGTTTGCTAGTTTAACAAGTTTCACTTCGGCAAATCTGAAAATCAAGAACATGTGAGCAAGAATTCGTGATGCTGACAAACTCAGTATGCTCTGAAATATTTTCCAAGGCAAGTGAAAGACAAAAGGGATGCATGCATGACCCAGTAATGGCCTACATAAACAACACAAATTGAAATAGTAAAACTTATATAGATCTGGTCCCACTTCTGTTGACTATTCATCTTTGTTACTCTTTGTACCAAACCTTATATAAATATTAACTAAGACAAATTTTCCAACACTTTGTTTTGTTCTCCCTAAAATGATATGACATGCCTCATCGCAAACCTACAAAATGGGTAATGGCAGTTTTTCAAAAGTTGGAAAACTCCACCCTGAATATTCAGTGTTGACCTGCACTGGGCTTTATACATGAGCCGTGGAAAATAAGGCCTGTAAAGACTGTATTTATCCCACTGTCGGTTTGTGTGAGTGCACTGGTGTAAATATGTGCACCATGTCTCAATGATAAATGGAATGTAATGGCACACATGGCAACTGAAGGTACAAAATGTTAGTGAAGGATGAAACAAATTTGTGGGGCTGCTTGAAGTGTACTTTATATCATAATCTCCAGTTTCACTATTGGACAGTTCACAGAAGTGATAAGAACGCTTAAGAAGGATATGAACTTATGCTGGCTCCATGATTAAGCACTTACTGCCATCAGTAGTGATATAAATAATGGTATCCTACATAGCTGAATTAAAAAGAAAGCAAGCTCCACTGAACACCACTGGGAGGCTTCCCAGCAGTGCCATGTCTCCTCTTGTGGGTTGCCTTACAATGACCTAATGTTCATACCTCTCTGTGGACTCACAGAGCTGAATCTGCCTGTCCCACAGGACATCCTGCGTATGACTGCATATGATGAATTTGGAATAAGCAGCTTGGAAGTAAGGTAACTGATAGAGCAGTAAAAAATGACACAACACAATAAATGTTTGCACAGCTGGTCACATGTGCTGTGTGCAGTCTATGGAGCTGACAGAGCTGCACTGCCTCAGGGCAGGGCAATGATCAGTGGACTTTCATCATCATCTCCTGATCACGGCATGCCCAGAATAATACAAAACCTTTCTTTTTTCATTCACAAAATACTGTTTCGATTTCATGTCAGACTTCCTTTTATTTTCTGCAAGAAGTGAGCAGCAGTGTTACTGGTTAGCAGAGCTTTAAACATGAATTTTGATGTGGTGGTGGAGAAGATTTTAGGGGAGGCAGAGAGAGGGGAAGAGGTCAGGTAGTGAGGGGGTGAAGGATTTCTGATTAATCAATAATTCAGCCATGTTAAATTAATGTAAAGCATATACTATACTTCAAGACAAGAATGTCTGAGAGTCAAGACTAGAGAATAGGCTAGGTAAAAAGGCAAGGTCACTTGACCAGATCTGCAATGCTTCTTAACTAAGTAGCCATAATATTATAATTATTATAATGTTATGTTTAGAGTCCAGGGTTGCCAGTTTTTGATATGCTGGTACTGGAACTAACAATGTCAGCAGTATGAATTCTACAAGAAGTCTGATTGTTTAAAAGAATGATCAATGTGATGCCAAGTTGTTAAGTATGCTTCTACAAGAATTAAAGGTGGGTATTAAAGCTCCAGCACAGTGGATCTGAACCCAGAAAAGTCAAAGACAGCCGTACACACAATCATGAAGTATAATAGTTTGAATGACTAATTATGAGAAATAATTCAAAATTTTGTAATTTGACAAAAAGGGTGAACTGTAAGCTAACAATCAGTATCTAAATCATTTGAGTAAAATCAGATACAGTAAACAATGAGGAGTGATGTTTCACTATAAATACTATAAAAAGAAATAATCAATGCACAGTTTCTTTCTTGATACTTGTGGGGAAAAAATTCTATTCAGTTAGTTCTTTTATATTGAATGGAAACAAGTGTGAAACATACTTTCAGCGTTTTTTCTTATCAGATCCTCTTTTGACTCCAGCGCGCAGGATTAACCTTTACCATTCTTCCTGGGTGTTCCATGACCCAGTGACTCAATAAAAAACATTATATCTTATGAACGGATCTAGGGCTTTGCTCACAAAATCTTAAGAGTTTGTCAACGATCTTAATAGCCGTTGGTTACAGAAATTTCATGTATGGGCACAATCAATTATCAGTGTAATTAGTCACAGTTCCCCCAAGACTTGTACATTTTAATGGGTCGCACATAAACTTCTCTATCAGGTGAGGAATAAGCTGCTGAACCGCCCTTTATCAGGTGTGGGTCTTACAAGAACGGGTGAGGAATAAACTGCTGAACTGCCCTTTATCAGGTGTGGGTCTTACAAGATCCACGCAATCTGTTTAGGGATAAGTAATAGGAAAACCCTCTACAAAATGTGTGGGTCTTGGGCGACCAGCATGATCAGGTCTGTGCAGTCAAAAACATCATCTGGTAAAATTTAAGCTTGTATAACAACTCCAAGACACAAACAAGGATGTGAGGATAATCCACTAGATTACTTCTTAAGCATCTGAGCTTCCAGAGAGGATGAAGGTAAACACCATCCACTATTCACACTTGTTTTGGGAAAGTATATATATATGGCAGATGTGCAATATGAGACTTTTATCTGGAGGAAAGAAGTTCTTTGTGATGTAACGAGCCAAATACACAGCTGAATTTGAATAAATCGTAAATAAAGTCAGAGAACTCTTAGACAGGCTACAATGGAAAGAAAGGAGTTAGGAAGAATATGACTGGTCCTTGTCAATGGGATAAAAAATTAAATGTCTAAAGCAAGAATATCCTGGGCTGGAATGCCTTCAGGACAAAATGTATGCCCACTGTATAACAAACAGCACTCTAAATAGGACAAATACTTTCAATATGTTTTAGTTTACAAATAGGACATTTGCTCTCAATAACTTTCAGTATCATGCAGGTGCCTGTTTCAATCACTAGAATGGCATGAACATCCTTAATTGCAAATCTTATATATTTGTTTCTATTAAACTCTTTTCACACACACCATACACACACGCGCATGCATACTCACACACACATTCACACACACACATACACAATTCATGACATTATCTTCCATGGTTAACAAATAAATAATATCATTAAATATAACTATTTGGATATTAATGCAAGTTCATACTTATTACATTACTACATTTTACTCAACCATTTTGCTTCAGACTTTTGTTTTCCCCAACTGGAAATGTGTGTGTGTGTGTGTGTGTGTGTGTGTGGTCAACAAAGTGCAAACTGGCCAAGGGTTGTACTCTTTCAACTTGCACATGTAACCACATGGAATGTGAGTACTCACTGACATCTGACCACTCATGCAAGCACGCATCAGGGCTCCCATTGCCTAATGTTTTAAGCAGTCACCTGACCTACCAGAATAGAATTCAACAGGGTCATCAGTGAGCATCTGGATCGTTTCATTTACTTTCAGCCATGTACCCAACCTTGCCACTTGCCTTTTCAAGTCTGGTTCATTGCATGGTTCTTGCATTCCAATTTAGCTTTCCTCGTGTGAGCTGCACTGTGTGCAGTGTTATATGCCTGGTTGTTTCCAAATGGCATCTCTTTCAGTTTCACTGACTGGGAAAACCCAATAAAAGATTTACAAGCTCCTGCAGCAAACTTTGATCTGCTGTCATTACCCACAAAGAAGAACTGTACTTGGATGACTCTAATGACAGCTGTTTACAAATCTTATAATAAGTGTCGACTGATGCTTGAAGCACACCTTTAAATAAAAGGTTAGTTTGTACATCATGACACATGTTCGCTCTCTCTCACACCACACACACACACACACACACACACACACATAAGCCTGGACACACAAATACACCTGTAAACATCAGAATAAGTTAACCAACATCAACAAACACCATGTCAGTTAAACTAATCTTAGGCAATCATAATGCCACAACAGGGAGGCCCGAATGAGAGTGGCCCATAGTGAAAGGCATGGAGGGATTGCCTGCAGAGCGGACGGTCATGAGTTTGTATCATTGTTAGAGTCAGATTTTTACTGAATGAAAACCCTCTCTGTCCATCCAGCAGTAAACTGGTAACTGATTTGTTTCAGGAAAGGTTAAAGCAGCAGAAGGAGAGTGATGGGCTCCATCTTCCATTACGTTATGCCATAAGCACTGTGAACTTCTAGCAATTCACTACCACTATAGCCATTAGGTTACAGGATATTCACCTTTCCTTTTCTTTTTTTTTAATCACACTCCCAGGTGCAAGAATAGCATTTCAGGTCACTTCAAAAGTTGTTTATCAATGTTATCGTTTTTATAATCACATCAGTACAATTTGTAAGGTGTGTCAGCGAAACCATGCTGTCCCTCACCATAAGCCCAACTATGAATATAACAGAAAAAGGTGTGCCTCTGCATGCTGCATTGTCACGTTTTGCTGTAGGTAATCAGCTTTGGCTCAGCTCCACCTTCTGCTTAGCCTAATCAGCTTGCACTTTGAATGAATATTCCAGCACATTAATATTTTGTCACGAAAGAATAATTCTCTGTGCATACGCACATGCAAGCAAGCACACACACAAATATATGCATGCACGTATGCGTGCGCACACACACACACACACACACACACATGTACGATGCATGCATCCACACTCAGACACATTCACATCCGCACACACATATATGTATATATACGCACGCACACACACACAAACAATATGCTGAACAATCAATCAAATACAGGCGGTGAAGCCCCTTCTAGCTGAAACAAGAAAAGGCAAAGGGTACAAGTGCTGAGAGAGAAACTTGAGACCTCTATCAAGTTCATGCATTTTTAGCTAAAGCCGTGACTTGGAAGAGCATAAAAACTAGAGCTGCAATGGCTTTACAAGTTAAAAATAGAATTGTAGGTGAAGGCCATTTGAAATAAGTAATGAATAGTTGCTCTGGAAGCAGGTCAATGGGGATGAGGAGGGAGGGCAGAGATGGTGAGTGGGGAGCTGTAGTCTAAACAAAAGCTTTTTGAGCTATCAATATAACTTGTTGCAAAACTAGCCAAGAAAACTAGACAGTGTAAAGACCAACAGACATGATGCAAGAAGACAAAAGCGGACAAAGATAGTCCAGCAGTAATGAAAAAGGAGAAGAGAAGAGATACACAAACCGGTAACAAAGAGAGAGGATGAAAGACAGAGGAAAAGAAGGCCATGAGGTGACAGCTGTGGGGGAGGGGATCAGAGCACATTCAGAGCACATAACTATGTCGGTCATTACTCGGACAGCTCAATACAAAATAATCATTCAAGCATGAAAGAACCTTACACATGAGTGAATGCAAGCATGCATACATTAACCTTGTTCCATTTTCCCTGCATTACATTTGAACGTCAATGTTATCTACAGTAAATTTATCACGTGCCCGGTGCTTTAGACAACTTCAGAATCATTTTATAATACTTTCTGTCCTTTACAACCCCGACTACCAAGAGTATGATGACAGAACTTAAATGATATAATCCCATCTAAATTTTCACATGAGCATGTACAAACACATTTCACAGATAGACAGACAAACAGACAGAGACAGACACAGAGACAGGCAGACAGAGACAGAAAGATACGGACTGAGACACTCAGACAGACAGAGACACAGAAACAGAGTAGTGAAGAAAACTTTGATCTTTCTGATCAGATGAATAGTACACTTGATACAAAACTTAACTTTCTGATGAAATGAACGACATGTCTTGATACATATCCAAACAAATTTCCAATCCTCACAAATAACATAAAAGACACCAAAATAAGTGCACTTAGTTAGAACAACACTAGTCATCTACATGTTAATTAGTATCATCATGCAAAACTGTCACCCATGACAATTGTTACATCAGATGATAGAAGTTTTATCATGGAATTAACTCCTTGTAGCCAAGAGTGAATCAGCTTGTCAATTTTTAAATTATCATACAAAGTTCCACTTTTAGTGATCTGGCTTCCTTGTCTGTACATAAGCATGTGTCTGGATAGGCATGCATGCATGCACATCAACTTTCTCAAATTGTTTGCAATCTTCTTTTGTTCTTTATTTGGATTTGAACAGAAGCTGAAACATTTCTATGTCTAAAACAAACTTGCATACATGCATGTATGCACATATCTATGCATGCATGTGTGCGCATGCACGCGCGTACGCGCGCGCGCGCACACACACACACACACACACACACACACACACACATATACATGCACAAAAACCAAATAATGCTTCTGAGTTAAGAACAAAAGAATGTTATTTTGAGATCGTCATTCACTCTCTTTATTTAGTACAAAAAATGTTACGCATTCCATTTCTATGTCTCCACAACTTATTACTAACTATATAACTATTAGCTGCAGATCACAGAACAATATCAATTTCACCATTTTCTAGCTTCCTAACACTTATATTATTTCATGCAGCTTTGATATGCGATACTTTTCTGAGTACACCTAAGGAAATAGATGTAGCACCTTTCCAGCCATTTCTTTCAGTGTTTTGCATGCTTCCGATGATCAAGTTTGAAAAGATCTATTAAATGGGTGTACTGTACAGTTAGGATATGATTCATGCTGTATACTGAAACATGAATGCTCTTGTAACATCAAACTAAATATCATCATTAAATATCTTAAACATTCCATCATCATCACCATCAGAAACAGATCATACAATTCACAACCAACAAATACAATGTCTCATAATTAATGATAGCTGTGTGAGCATTTACTCACATGTATCATACACAAACACTGTTTCAAACACACACACACACACACACACACACATAACCATGCATAGGAACACATGTCCATGGATGTAACACACACATGTACATGTCAGATCTCTTCCTCTCCTTCAACTAGTTGAAGCCAACCAACTGTGATTATACACACACACACACGCACGCACGCGCGCGCGCACGCGCACACACACACACATAACCATGCATAGGAACACATGTCCATGGATGTAACACACACATTCACAGTTCTCCCCCTCTCCTTCAACTAGCTGAAGCCAACCAACTGTGATTACACACACACACACACACACACACATACACACACACACGCAATAAATCAACACATATTAACTGACCTAGTACCTGTGCATCATGTTGCTAGTCAAGTGAGATAGTGTTAAGAAAATTATTACCTAAGATCGTTCATATCATAATCAAACACAACTCACTTTATGAAGTACTGAATTAGTGAAAATGCTCTGTTACAATATAAACTATTCTAAGTATGGCACCCCATCTAGATATCATTTTCAACATTAAACAGGTATTGTCCAATGACATTGTTTGGAAAAGAAAAATAAAGATTCAAAAAAACCTTTTTTTTTCTTGCTTTACTCTCCTCTCT
>LFLW010451523.1:4318-15634 GCA_001262575.1 Conus tribblei | reverse complement strand
GGGGGGGGGGGGGTCTGTGTTTGCCAATGTTTCTGCAAACCAACTCATTTCATGTCAAAACAGTCTCAGGTTTCACATCATTCTGTAGCTTTCAATACCCTTCTGCTTCTACTGGTATGACGTGCTCATCATCACTGATGATAAATCCCCCATCCCCTCTGTGGTATGTTAGGGGAAGGAAGAGATATGATAGGGATATGACGAAGAGGGAAGAACTGGGGGTGGGGTAGGATGGGAAAGTACACTTCTTTCAGATAAGAAAACTTGCTGTCTTTTGAAAATACTGCTCCAGAAAATTCCCCATGTCTCTGCCTTTCCTCTTTTCTTTCTGTTATCTTCTTTCTTGCTGCCCTCCAAATCTATTCATCAGATGTTTTTTTCCCCGAAAAGTCTCTTCTTTCTGATAGATCGCTACATTCTGACACCTAAGCCGGTCCATTGCTTTTTGCCCTACTTCCCCACCCCCCAGCTCCCCACTCCAGCTGTCTCCCACCATCTCCAAACCCTACCAAAGAAAGAAAAGAAAGAAATAGGAATGCTACCTTACCAACTTGCAGATAATTTACTTCTTGCACAGCGGAATCAGGCTTGAAAACTTTCTATTGATTTCTTTGAAATTTATCAAATCAAACTCGCATCTTTTGAATGATATCATACCGAAGACCATTATGTCTGAACAAGCTTATCCCAACAATTTTGATAATACTGTAAGTTCAATATATCGTTCATTTGACTTTCAATTGATTTTATTGGCTGTCCCCTTTTCATACACTCTCACCCTGTTTTTTCCAAATCGCAACAGACCACCAAAATAAAAAAAAGAAAGAAAGAAAGTACAAGAATAAAATAAAAACAAGGTCAATGACATAAAAATGTACATATATGTAAAATTGTTCTGCAGTCAAAACAAAGGTTACTACGCAAGTAAATGCTGCACTCTACAATTCAACGGTATGGCATATAAGTTTAATGTTAAGCATAGCATCAACCCTTTCCTTCCTCTCACATTAACATCTGTAACACTAACAGAATTTGGTTCCACAGTCCAACAGCAAAACTAACTGTGATTTAAGAGCTCTGTTGCTACTCTCTCCTCACTGCAGTCCTGTCATCTTTACCCCTTGTTAAGAATGTTTGAAGTTTCAGCTTCCTTTAAACACTTAGATGATCACACATGATTAAGACAAACAAAAATCTGAAGGTGTTTTATGGGTGCATGCATGAAGAAGACACAGATCACATCCTTGCACAACCTGAATTCAGCAAATACAACAGCAACACCATATACAGGTAGCAGCAAGTCATACTCTATTTTGTCACTGGTACACTTTAGTTTAAGTGATCTAACATTCATCAAGCACTTTTTAGATTTCATTACGCAATTAAATCTCACAGACCGCAATCAGGCAAAAAATCATATTGCACATTTTTTTTTCTGTTTTCTTGTTCAAAGAATGCCAACACTGTGTTCAGGTCACTCTTTTGCTGCAAGCTCCCACATCAGCAAAAGGCAGACAAAAGAGACAGCCAGAAATTAAGTAACAGAAGATGAGACACAGAGACTATGTTATACAATCACATAGAAACAAAGAGAACCACTCAGGAAAACTTGTGACCATGTCTATGTGAGAGTACGTATGCATCTCAAAATGTACGTGCCATGAATTTGAGCTTGTACCATGCATGATTACATGAAAAATGGATGAACACACCAGACACATCATAACCAAACACATCACAAGCACTTACTTTTTCTTCTTCTTCCTTTTCTTCTTTTTATCTAACTCTTTCTTGTCCGAAGAATCAGGCACTGGTTCTGAGGGTACTTCTTCTGCTCCTTCTCCCTCCCCTTCCTCTTCATAAGGGACATCTGCCAGGATCAAATTGATTAGCAAACAAATTTGAACATGTGGTTCAATGTACAGTTGGATGTTACTACATTCCTAATCACTTGTAATGAGAAGAACAAGTGTAACACTTTTATCATTCATACAAGGTGAAACTGATAAAATTCTCTCTTTCTTTCTTTTTTCTCTGATGACCATGAACAATCCACATGTCATCTTGTTTATGCTTCAATAAAACTAGAAAATGATCAAATGTACCTGTAGAAAAAGTTAACATACCTTCTTGGGATAGAGAAACTAGGGGTGGTGGGGAAGGATTGGGAGATGGAGGGAAGGAGAGTTTGAGGTCATGGAAATGCTCGTCAAAAACACGAGAGTACAGTTCTCCCCATTCTGAGTCAATCTGCTTTGTATTTGCTTCAGTGATAATGTGCATAAAAAGGTCTGTGCCCATTTAGATCCATGTTGTTTCTTCCTTGTTCCCATGGATCACAGCACATGCATTACTATTCCCTTACCAGTCCATTAATAACACTAACAGCCTCACTGACTTGTCAGTTAAAAGCAAATTAAGGCTTAATCCTGATCTGAATCATTTTTCCTGTGATTAGCAAGGATTACAGGGGGAAAGACTGAATTTACTCTTCTAAACAGCGTTCAAACATAAGAGTTTACGTTCATAAATCATTATTAAGATATATATATATATATATATCTTTATTCTACATCTATATCACTGGCTCTAAATTTTCATTTGTAGGTGATACCAGTGCCTGAGCAACAGAAGTTCACACATAATAACTATTCTCTGCACACGCACACACACACACACACACAATCATTCTTTCAATTAGGACAAATAGCGGCGATTCATACAACTATGAAGAAAGATAGAAACTGTGGTAACATTGTAAAACTGTTCATAGAAGTGTAAGTACTACAAACATACATTTATTTCTTTGCTTAAAATGGGAACAAAAATGTTCACATTTGGCACTATGAGTTACAATTTACACTCTCTACCCCACCCGTCTCCCCCACTCTCAACTGCCTATGCGTTACTAAAGACTTTAGCGATCAAGATGATTTTTTTTTTCTTGCAGACTCTGATGCTTTCCTTCTCACTCTCCCCCTTCCCCAACCCCCTATCATCTCATCTCATGTCCCTATCAAACATACACCCCTCACCCTTCCTTTATTCCTGCCCCCAGGCTTTGCACTCTTTCTTAGTTAAAATATATTGTACATGCTGATAAGAAATACAAAGAAAAAGAAACTTTGGTTTTTCATTTGTTTTCGATTTGTAAAATGCTCAGACAAAAAAAAACAAAACAACAACATACAAGCAGTGACTCATACAATTACACACACACATGCACACGCATGCACACATAGCACACACACGCACACACACACACACCTACTTATGCGTGCGTGTGTGTGTATATATATATGTGTGTGTGTGTGTGTGTGTATGTAGAGAGAATCACACAAGCACAGGTGAACATGCACAAACACATACACACACACTTTAACACACACACACACACACACACACACACACACACACACTCATATAAAACCAACATACCTGGATCTTCAGCTCCTTGTGCCTCACCAAGATCTTCTGGAGGCTGCACCAGCAAAGGACTTTTGTCATCATCCTGTAAGGTCAGCTCCTCTGCAGACGTTCCCAGAGACGCCTGGTATTCATCCTCATCTGCCTCGGTCTCAGATTCAGAACTGCTGCTGCTGACCACTGTGTCATCAGGATCCATGATGAATCTCAGCAGGTCTTCTTGTACTCAAATGGAGCTGATGGATCTTAGGTGTGGTCCCACATCATCATTTAAGTTCACTTTGTCCAGAAATCAAGCACCGAGACTGAAATGTCCACTTTCAACTTGCTCTGGTCCATGTGAAGTCAGTCTGTGATGTTTCACATACAGTTCTGATAAAACACTTTTTTGGGAGGGGCTGTTTCCAAGTCCAACTTCCGACTGTTTGTTGTGCTTGCAGTTATTCTAAATACTAACAGCACTTGTTTTCATACTTGATTAATAAATCCTGCACTTGTTGGAATGGCCCAAGTCAAACGTGTAAAACGCACACATACTGAATCTGAAACAGATTTCAAGATACTTTTTACACTGAAACACAAACAGAGAAGCAAGGAGGTATGCAGCACAGACCTAGACAAACAGATAGCAGAGCAAGTATACATGTGCTTAGTGTAAGCTACAAAAGGAAGAAAGCTACAAGTGAAAGACAGGTGAAAGACAAGAAACTACGAAGGGAAAATAAGATGTCTAACGAAAACAAATATTTATAAGAAAAGAAAGACAGGAGAAAATCAGCATACAAACAAATGTCCTGAGAGACAGATGCCTAAAAAATAAACAGAAACAAAGAATGGGTCATGTAAAAGAGAGCCAATGACAAAGCCTGGCTACTGTCAAAGTATAAAACACAGAAAAGATTAGCAAAACATACTGATGTAAAAACATAGATTCCATGTTTCATAAAGCAGAAATGATAAAAGAGCAACAAAGTACCACAAAAAAGATATGGTAAAAGAACCGTTCTGCTCACTTTAACACACACACACACACACACACACACACACATACACACACACACAAACACACACGCACTTAAAATCTCCATTCTACTAAGCACGCTTTTTTTTTCTTTTTTTTTTAAGTTTTTTTTTTTTTAAACAGACTTAACAGACAGATGGTTGTTGATTATCACTTTTTCTATCAAGCATCAGGCTACAGAACATACTGGATCAGCAGCTTGTAAATTCCTCCTACCTCCACCATTCAAATGTCTCAATGACTGGCTAAAAAGTAACCACAAATCTATTACAGTCTGTTTACAAATTCACTGGGTCACAATATGTTCAGCTTTCAAAAGAATGGTCTCAAAAGTCTTGATCTTTGTTAACTGAAGTTACACATTCTGCAAAAATTGCAGACCTGAGCCTTTCCTTGATGTGGTGCCAAAGGACACCTAGCTAGATTATCATATAAGGAGAACATTTCAGTTTCCATAAGATTTCAAACAAATAATTCAGTATCATGTAAAATCACTAGTCATGACACCTCTTACATTGCAAAATCATGCACCAAAATTTCAGCAGAGGCACTTTAACAGGTATGTGCCTCTTTTCTTATTCCCATGGGCTGAACATATGAAGCATTTATGCTATGGAGGTATAAGAACGAAGGTTTTGTTTGCCCATTGATTTTCAAGCATCTCCTCAACATACCCATAATCACACTTGAAAGGATAGCAAAGCAAATGTGCACTTTTTCATCACCTCAACATCACGAAGGGCACTATTTTTTGTATCCTTGGGGCTACCTGTCTTCTCACTCATGTTTTTTTCACACACAAGTTACAGATAACACTTTATTGTGCTTCCTTACACCTCTTTTTTTCCTCCCAAAGAGACACATGCATCAATCATAAAGAGGGGCAGGGGCAGAAGATATGGGTGGGCTGGGCTCCTGCATATAATCTTCCACTGCAGACTTCCATAAAATTCTGCATTCTATTGGCTATCTGAACTGAAAATAAGCAAATTTCATTAGTTCACTTCATTATCAGTCCTGTCCATGTTGATTTTTATTTAAAGTATTTATTTACTGGCAGCCCCCAAAGCTCTTTTTCCTAACAATGGTGCCACAAATTGTATCTCATGATTTCAAGTACTAAACAGTCTTGGGATGGTTAAAAGCAAGTAATCCAATTCAATGCAAGTTCAGGTAGTCGAATTCAGTTTCATTCGATTTATGATTGAGAACTAATACTAATTACAAAGTAATACCAACACAGGGCACTTTCCGATGCACATGTTTCCATTGCAAGAAACAGACGCGCACAAAAACTATCAACATTCCAATAACCCACAGGTGCGGTAGCGCTGCATACTGTTTATAGTCAGTTGAGATACCATTAGTCCTCATGAAACTACATCATGATTATAACAAAGGTCACGATCTTCTGAAACCTGGTAAACTAGCGTGAAAATTCGAAAGTATGTACAATATCCTGGAAGTTCAATGCTCATGTCATACACATACGTAACATGAAAGAAAAGCTGACCCTAAGCTGTGTGGCGGCTCCGCTGAAGTTGACGCTATCAACCCTCTATTACGTCCCGCCGCGTCCATATTGTTTAAACATGGCCGACATACTTATCCGCGCAATGAAAAGTTTACAACTTCTTTTAGACAAATATACATTCATATACAGCATCAAAGAATATAGTTTCAGACCAAAACTCATGAGATTCCAAACATTATGCATCATTTTCACCATTCCTTACGACGTGCGTCGCTGAAACAATAAGAACTATTTTCTTATTCGTTGCTGGGTGTTCAAAACCACTTACCACACGAACAGATGTGGTTCGCTTCAGAATTTCCACTGACAAGAAGGTGGAAATCTCCATCTCTCTTCGACATTTGAAAATATATTCGTAAATAATTATACATATGGAAATGGGCTGTTTAGAGGAGTTTGATGCGTGCGGAATGGGGGAAGCCCTGCACAGTTTACTGACTTTTATTGAAAAAGAACAGTTCAAAGTAAAACGACGAAAAAAACTTGCGTGGTTAGACAGGAAAGCGGCAGGGATTATAAGAATTAATGAACAAGCAAACAAAGTGATAAAAAGACGAAAAAAAAAAAAAAAGGAATAAGAAGAAAGAAAGAAAATAATGCTGACAACAGATGTTTGTACACTAAACATATTTGTGAAAGAAGCAAGACCGCGAAGTTCAAAACAAAAGCCAAATTTGACTTCATGGGAAAAAGAATAGCAACACGAAAAATGTAGGACAAACAAAATGCTTGGGGATGGAGTATGTTCAGTCACAGCCAAAAATTAACAGTTGCATAAGTCCACTTTTATTTAAGCTTTTTTTTATTTTATTTTTTTTAGTGTGGGTTGCAATGATAGATGAAAGTAAAGCCTGTGCATATTTTGCAAGTGAAATGAAGATACTGTCAATGTATGCCTGCAACCTCTAGAGGTGGTATCAAGATCTGGTAATGTTACAGGGAGATATAATTGCCCAGAGGCAATTAAAGAAAGCCTCAGGAACGTCATGGTTGCGGTGGGTGACTGGGAATGCACACTAGACCTTCCAGGATGAGAAAACCAGAGATCATCAGGAAGAACATTATGAACCCGGATATTAATGTGTTGTCTACTCAGGTTCATCAAAACGTTTGACCCTGGTTGACCTCACCGTGCCATATGAAAGCAGAATTATGAAGGTACCCATCTACAAGACTGAGGAGTTTGCCAGTCCAGCCAGTAACTTGAGTAGATTTGGTCAAAAGTCCTCGCCATTGAAGCCAGACAAGAGGGTTTAAAAAATTGCTTCTTCAGCCTATGACCAGATGAAACAGCTCGCTATTTCTGGTAAGAATAAGAGAACTAGAACCCTATAGGCAATGGCAGTGGCAGCTGAAAAGAGTTCCAGAGGGATCTATCTGATCGAGGAGAAACAAAAGTGAACTTCATAAGGCTGAAATGTTCTATCTTGAGTCACATATAGGTCGTGCTAGTAAGACATCCGTCCAAAATGGAACATCACAAGACGCCCACCCATCCAGAAGCTGCTTGTTCGAATCCTGGCAGCGCCAGGAAAAACTACACTGAAAAAGCTGGCAGCAGAAGGGCATCTGGGACTAATGACCTGAATTAGAATGTAGGGACTTCATGGCCAAAACGCTTGCCCGCGGGAAGGTGGGGCTTCTTTGAAGGCCTTCGGCTGTCAAATCCTCACTAGAGTTTCTTCATCCATTAATTTCCGGGAGCAGGCCGGTAGACGTTCAAGACTTACCGATTGACACTAATAACAGACAGATTTACGGGGTCTGTGGGCTGGCTCCCACCTTGCCCTGCTCAAACTTGCCATTTGTGCTAAAAATGAATGTGTGCCATGATTCACCAACAGAGGGAGAGATAGATAAATCCATCGGCGCCGACCCAGTCACGTTTGGAAATCCAATACGGATTAGGAGTAATGAACAACTGGCATTCCCAGGTATCTGTGGGAAGAAATTCGACATTTCATGAATATCCACAAAACGAAAAAAAAAAAAAGGACTGTATGGAGGCTCTGATGAATGAACAGGAACAAAAATGCACCTGCAGATAAGACATCGGATAACCAAGGCCACGATTCAAGCCACAGAGCCAGAACTTCTACACTGATTATTCAGATAAGGACGATTTAGACACATCGTCGATTCCAAACGCCTAAAAATCAACCTGCCACAATGCCACATAGGATAGGAGAAATTTAATGAAAAAGACTGCCGACATATTGGATGCGGTGATTGTATAGAGCACATTGAAGCACAAACTGGTTACATTTATAGATATTGTAGGGACGCCTATGGGGTGAAACTACAAAAAGTGAAGACACCTAAAAAAAAATCCAGACACTAATGAGATGCATATTACCCAAAACAAAAAAGAGGAATCTCCGGAAACAAATGAAGGCTGCTTAGAAGCTAAGAAGAGAGACAGATAAAATTAAAATATTTTGTGATGACCTGAAAACACAACACAGTGCTTCCTGCAAGGCAGAATCGGCAAGGAGAAAAAGAAAACAGAAGAAATCCCAGGACTGTTTCTGCAAAGACCCCTTCTCCAGGAAACTATTTGAGCAGGCAAAATCATAAACACTCACAGCAGACGTACAAAGAAACTCAAGAGCAGCAACCCAGGAGGGCATATTCTGACCCTCAGAGCAAAGCACGACTTGGATTCCAAGGCTTAGTACTTGTGTGACCTGCAGCGCCAGAGAAAAAAAAAGTTCAGTGACAAACCACCAACACTGGGTGAGATCAAGAAAGTGGATGAGAGAGCTAAAGCCAAATCGTCACCTGGACTCGGCCCTAGATGCTCAATAGGAAATGTCCCAATGTCCTTGGGTGGATTCACAAAATCATAAAATCAGCATGGAGGAATCGGAAGACGAGCGACCAGTGGAGTGTACATTCCCAAAGAGCAAAATTCGGGTAACAACAACCAATTCAGTCCAGTATCAATTCTGAACTTTGACAGAAAAATCTTCTTTTCTGTCATGATCGCCAGGCTGACTAAATGCCTCACAGAAAATAAGTGCTTGGATTCGTCAGCCCAGAAAGGAGACATACCAGGAGTGACATGCCACTAAGTCTATAATTTGGTAAGCAACCCAAAGAGCAAAGACAGAGAAAGAGGACTTCGCTGTGGCGTGAGACGCCAATTAACCCATCCAGAAGTTGCTGGTTCGAATTCTATCAGCAAAAAACAAACAAAATCCGAAACATTTGTCTTTTTTCCCGAAGACCTTCAGCTGTCGATGGATTTGGCCAGATTCCTTCAAGAGTTTCGAAAGAAGTTTGCGAAGAGATGCCAGTACCATTGTATATAACGTTTAACAAATTTACACAAACAGAAATTGTGCCAAGTGACTGGAAAACTGCCAACAGTACAGCGCTCCTTAAAAAAAAAAAAAAAAAGGTTACAAGCACAGATGCTGGAAACTGTGTGTCAGTCAGTCTTACCTCTGTACTTTGTAAAACGTTGGGGTCAGTCGTCAGAGATGTGATCGTAGATCATATGACGAGAAAGAACTTATTGACATGGTTTCTGTTAACACAGATCACGTGTTACCCAGCTTCTGCTGGCAATGAAGTAACTGGCTAAATTAATGGGCAGTGGACGTAATAGGGCCTATCGACGTTATTTATCCCAACCTTTAACAGGATTTTTGCTTTGCACGCTTACTTCATGAACAACTTTTGACGAAACTCTTAGCCTATGATCGAACATGTGCGATCCCTATATGGATAAGGCCCCATTTTCTCTCTTTTTCCTTTTAATGAGTAGACAACAGGGAACTCCGGGCGCCCTTCCCGAGATATGTAGAAGATTTCAGAGGTTTTTTTTCTTTTTCTTTCTTTCTTTTTTTTGTTTTGTTTAAATAAAGACAGTATACATGGAAAAATCCTTTCTACTATATTTATAAACGTTGTTTGCCAGACTGCGTATTAAGCACATGTCAAATTTTAGCAAATGACCTCAAAATATAGAACAAGTCAAACATACATGATGAAATACAAAGAAATACAAATGCCGTGACAGAATGATCGGGTAGATGGACTTAATATTTCAAAGCTAGTTTATGTAGTGTACGGTGCTATGTACGGTGCTATACATTTGAACAAAAATGATAAATACTTATACAAAATGAAGAACACAGATGATGAAAAGTTTGCTGTAGTTTCTGAACCTGAAATTGAAAAGGAACTGGATGTCAGTTTTTTGTTTTGAAATCTGTTGTGTAATAGATGAAACGAATGGAACAACTGTGCTAAACGTATTTTTCCATGTCTGGTCAAGAAAATTCAGTCTTTTTAATTAAATAAAACATTAGTTAGATCCCATTTGGAGTATGGAAATACTGGATGCTACCCCAGACTTAGAAGACAGACTGAAGCACTGGCAATAGTTCAAAGAAGAGCAAGGAATTCAAGAGAGAATGGAGTTCCTGGGTTTATCTTCTTTACTAGTGAAGAAATGAAACTGGGGACATTTAATTTATAACCAGAGAGAGGACATTCCTTTTTTTTTTTAAATAACTATTGCTAACTATAATGTAACAGAAATATTAATGCTGACAAAATGTTCAACAAATGTTGCCATTGGCGTTCTAACTTCAACAAGAATCACATTTAGTAGGCTGATAGAGTGACTCAATTAATGGAACAAACTAGCAGAATCCATTAAACGTGTTGATTCATGAAATCTTATCAGATCTTTACTCTGAATATAATGGTTGGTACATCCAACATTTAATATCCTAAGGATACTAGACCGGACCTTGCATCATGATCTTAAGTTGTTTGAGGCTTAATTAAACAATGTGGGTGTAGGGGTGGGGGTGGAAGTTCGTTTTAATGCCTTTTTGGGCTATGACCGTGAGGTAGTTCCCCCTAGCTGCTGAACTTCAACCTAAAACTGAACTCGAACCATTTTGGGTGTGGAGTAATCTAGCACATACAGACTTTCACTACATGATGTATTTAAAGTTTTGCATTCATTTGTAGATAATATTTCATGCTTACTTATCTTAGATATCATTTTCCACCACCCCACCTCTTTTAATAGTTCACACCCATCAACAACACTTCAAAATGAACGTTGCAGATACATGTACATATTATCCCGGTAATTTTCTACCTGTTCATCCCATGTTCTGCGCCCCTTTTCCTTGTCACACGCACCTGATCACCCCCCACCTACCATCCCCAGGTTTTTTTAAAAATTTTATTCCTGGTCATCAAGTGTATTATCCCCTCCACCTCCTGACACGCCCCTTCATACTCCCACCTTCCATCTCTAGGTTTCGAGTAGACCAGTACATCCCTGGTGCTACATCTTCCTCCTACA
>LFLW010443779.1:15017-25269 GCA_001262575.1 Conus tribblei | reverse complement strand
TTTGGTAAAATCAGGATTTTTGTACAGATGAACTACATGGCATTTCTTTTCTTTGTTTTTTTTTTTGTTTTTTTTTTTTCCATGCATTTTGTGTGGAGATGAGAGTGAAAGATTGATCTAAATATTGTTGCTTCATTTGCTCATTGTGCATGCTGTTCAGTGCCTTCTCTCCCTCTCTGAGGATCCCAATTTCCTTTTTGAATTTTCTTTCTTTTTTTTTTTTTCAATTGGGAGACAAGTGGGGAAGAGGAAATTGTGGAATTTCGACAATTTCAGTCCACTACATATTATCCCCATACAACACAACAGTTAATTCAGTAATGATCAGTGGTGGTAATGGGGAAATGTGATTTCACAGTAAGTTTTTGTTATTTGTATTCATGATCGTCTGGCATATTCTCTTCAGGTTAGCCCAGCTCTACCTGTGCTTGCCCGACTTCTGTTCCACACTGACAAAGACGTGTTAGCAGATGCATGCTGGGCACTCTCCTACCTGTCGGATGGGCCCAACGAAAAAATCCAGGCCGTCATTGATTCTGGGGTGTGTCGACGGCTTGTGGAACTGCTCATGTGAGGCTCTTTCTTGACCTTGTTGGACACTTTGTCTGTACTTCTCATGCAAGGAGGGGATAGTGTTTATTGAATGTTCAACTTCATGTTTTCTGTGGTATCTTGGTAGTGAAATTTGAGAGCTTTGAACAAATCAGCGGTCAAGCACAAAAAAATTATCAAAAATATTTTCAGATAAGATTACCTTTGTGTTCTGTTGTCAGGCACAGTTATGAGACAGATTTTCAGACAAAACTGCCAGTGAAATAAATCTATATATTTTCAGAAGTAGTCATCTTACTTAGTTTCATTTGTGTATGTGTTTTCAGAATAACCTTACGCAATATCTGTGGTATGTTTTCAGGCACAATCACCAAAGTGTTGTAGCAGCAGCGTTGAGAGTCGTGGGCAACATTGTGACAGGAGATGACACTCAAACACAGGTGAGCGCAGGGGTGAATGGCATTTGGTGAACAAGGTCTTAGTGGAAGAAGACGACATTATTGATGGAAGCATAGATGTGGCTGTGTGTAAAGGAGCTGGGGTGTTTTTTTTTACCCCCTTTCTTTCTTTTAAACAGGCAGAGGTCATGCCTGATGTAAATATTTTGTTTGCTTTCTGCCTTTGAATTAGCACAGAATAGTTTATTTTTGCTGTTCAAATTCTAATTATAGATGCCCTTTTCATAGGCCTTAAAATGGTAGAATGATTTGTTCAGAAGGCTTGATGTTTTTGAAGTCATTAGAAACTAACGGTTTTATTGTTTTCTTTGAGAAAGAAAAGCTTGATGTTTTTGAAGTCATTAGAAACAAACGGTTTTTATTGTTTTCTTTGAGAAAGAAAAGGATTGGGATCTGTAGATGCAGCATTTGTATTTTGTACTTCTTGTACATCTGTATTCCTTTCAAGCACTTTTCTTACCACTGAAAACATGACCTTTCAGTTGTGTTACTATTGGAGATCATTGATTCGCGTGCCCATTTTTTTGTTTTCTGTGTCCTGAAAAGAAGTGTCCTTTGCGAACCTTGTACCTGACAATGTTTCAGGTCTTTCTTTCTGCGTACGCAGGCTGATACTCCTGCGGACACTGCCTTATAGACAGGCAGTGGAGTTTTGTGTGTATGACCTTTTTTTATCCCGCCATTAAGGCAGCCATAAATGTTTCAGGTGATACTGAGTTGTTCAGCACTGCCGTGTTTGCTGCACTTGCTGAGCAGCAACAAGGAGTCCATTCGTAAAGAGGCCTGTTGGACTATCTCCAACATCACTGCAGGCAACCGCAACCAGATTCAGGTGAGCAGAGACCCTGATGTTAAGACTCATTCTGTGGTATCTTGGGAGTTTTGTTGTCAGTTTGTAGTGATGTTGTGTAGATAAAATGAGATGTGAATAATCTTTCATGTATCTCCTCAAGTTAAGGTTGAAGGATCTAACATGTCCATTATGGGTAGATCATTGATTTTGATTCTTGTCACTCATGGTCGTCATTATCTGGGAAAAATTCAGCTGATTTCAAGTGCATTGTTGGTGTGTGTGTGTGTTCATGTTTTGTTTGTGTTTGTTTTTTTAATAAAAGTTTTAACTTCTGCAGTTAACTTTTTACAAAGTGATTTCTTTAAAACACCAAGGATGACACTTGATTTCATTTAGTGATTTTGAAGGAATTTTTCACACAAACAGTCACTTGCAAGACCATCTTATTTCTGAAAAATAAGACCAGTGAGGGTGACATTCTCATTTGACATGTTTAAATCCCGAAGAGCTGTTTGCTTAAGGTGGCTTCTTTCCTTCAGATTTGATCTGTAGAAATATGCTGTTACTGATGATTGATTATCAGAATTGTTGCAGCCAAGAACCAGTTGTTACTTGTGCATGGAATAGTTAGACAAATTAAAAAGAAAAATAGAGATGAACACAGTGCACAGCTAATTAAGATACTTTGGGCTGGACATGGTGACAGTTATGATTGTCTAAAACCTGAATGTTCAAGAAGTTGTCTGCTCCTGATTTCAGAGTGTGATTGACACCAACATCTTCCCCGTGTTGATCGACATCTTAGGCAAGGCGGAGTTCAAGACGAGGAAAGAAGCAGCCTGGGCCATCACCAACGCCACCTCTGGCGGCTCATCAGAACAGATCAGGTGCAGTACTTGAAGATCAAACTATGGATGACTTTAAACATCAGAGACAGAGTAGGTTTATAGGCACACAGATCTGCTCAATCAATTTGAGATTGTGTGGAGCATTGAATTGCAGAATTAATCTGAGATTGTGGGTTTTCGGTCTGCAAGAGTTGCTGAATTAATGGTTCTCTTGTTGTAAGCTGTCATCACATGATCTAGATGTCATCTGTGCTCCTGTCAAGTGATTTGAATCAGTCTGCGGTATGCATGTGTTTAGACGATATCACTTTTAAAATGGTTTCTGCCTAATCAGTGCAGCAGATTAGATAGAAATTCGCAGGGGGGAGGGTGATGGGAGATCAAAATGCAGTCAGGTGAGGTTTTTCTGGTTTTTTTTTCTTTTTACTTTTCCCTGTGTATATATGCCAGCATGTCAGCTGCACCTGTCGACTGTGCCAGCATATGGAGTTAGCAGTCTAACAAAAAAAATCTCCTTCTTGCCTTCTGCCATTTAAGCCCTATCCTGTGAAGTACCTGTTTCAACATCGTGCACTCAGCTCAGGTAACTATGCTGTAGCAGTGTACAGTGTATGTGATGAACAAAGTCTTTCATCCTACATACCAGGAAATATAGTTATTAATACAGAACAAAAGTAGCTTCCCTTGGAAGTCTGTCTTTTGAGTGAATCTGAAGTCTTTGGTGTGAATCTGACGAGGTATAACCTTTGCCTTGTGCACATGAGATTGCTGCGCATTTTTCAACTCAGGGTTGGCCTTCAAGTCCAAAGTTGGCTGTCATGGTGCTTGCTGTTCCTGCTCAACGCCAATTCACCCGCAGTCAAGCTGTACAAATTCTGCACAATGAGCTGCATGATCAAGACAGTGAGGATGAAGATTTGAGATTTCGATGCAGCTGGTGACGTCAAGCTGAGGGAGGTGGATGCATACCACTCTAAATTTGTAGATCTTTATGATTCAGATGAAGGGGAGGACCACCATCTTTTGCAAGCTAACAAAACATAAATGACAATAAGTTACAAACAACACAGATTTTACTTACCTTTGATGATGTAGTCTTTTAATAAATTTAGCAGGTATAGACTGAAAACTTAGCAAAAGAAGAAAAAAAGTGAATTTCCCTGCAGATCAACAGTTTCAAGTTCATGTTGACACTGCACTTTCTTGACATCCTTGAGCAGGAAGCGAGTGATCCTCACTTTCGCTTTCATCAGTATCAAAAGCAATTTACCAGCATTCTGCATGTTCTCTGTTTGTTGATGCCTTGCATGCCAAACAGTTGGAACTGCTTATGATACAGACTCCAGCTTTGTACTGATGAGATGCAACAGCATTCTGATCAAAGTGGGTTTACTGTCTCCTGTTCTTAAACGTAGTAATCCCACTTTTAAATTTTTCAACAATTTTTTTTTAGCTGACCCTGACATTTGTCTGGAAAACTCCATCTTTTCAGGTGTGAAACAAGTCAAGTTTCTGGTTTGCAGCCAAAAATTCTGCTTATCGAGTCACTGCCACTACTTAAAAATATCCTGTCGGAAAGCAAGGAACATGTTTTTGAGCTGAGATTTTTACCCAGATTGGGGAGCAGATAAGAAAACTTGTCTTCAACTTGACAGGGATTTAATTCATAACGAATCAGGCTGCATTTGTGCCATTCGTCATTCTGCAAGATTTTTGTTACCTTAGACCTGTGAATGCAGCCTGTAACCAAGGGTGAGAGAACCATCCCTCTCCAGCTACATTTCACTGAATGCTTTTGTTTTTGAGAATTTATATCTGAACCTTAGACCTCTGCTGACTATTTTTCACAGAAAATTCCAAATTTTGAACATCCAAGTGATTTTCTGCCCTTAGGAATATGTATTCTTCCCTTATTGCAAAAAGTGACATTGAGCTTGCAGTCGTCTATGGTCTTTCAGAACTTGCAGACAAACCACCGTGGAGCTTTTTAAGTTTTCCCCTTTATATCGCCTGCCTATGGGCTCCAGCAAATACCCTTCCGAAGGTATTCCATGGGAAATTTCACAATATTCCAATAGGATGAATAACATGTGTTTCAATTTGTGTCAGGTTTCTGGTGGAGCAGGGCTGCATTCCTCCACTGTGTGACCTGCTGACTGTGATGGACTGCAAGATAGTGCAGGTGGCGCTCAACGGCTTGGAAAACATTCTGCGTCTTGGGGAACAGACAGCCAAATACAATGGCTCCGTCAATCCCTACGCTGTCTCCATTGAAGAGTGTTACGGTGAGGCTTGAGAGAGGGGGAGAGAGAGAAAAAAAAGCAAAAAAAAATAAATAAATAAATAAGAGGGGGGAGGTACATTTCCAAGCCACTGCATACTGAACCAAATTGACCCAGCAGTTGTGTTGGTATAACTAGTCCGTGGCTGCTGGGAATAGGAAGAATGTTGATATCTTTAATATTCATGTTGATAAATGCTGTAGAGTTGTGCGGTGTATATTGGGGAGGGAGTTGAGATGTGCCTGGTCTGAAGGAGAATGAAGAGAGGAAGACTGCTGAAAGAAGAATCTCTGTATTGTCTACTAATAATCACATCTTGTATATAATATGCCTTATGTTCTTCCAAGCCCCATGTGGTCTTTGTTTCGTACAAGAATATCATAGCTTGGACAGTGTCTCTTTTTTTTTGCCCATGAAGTATTGTATTTCTTTATGATTGTAGAGTGGATTTACTTTCTTTAAGTGAATTTTATTACTTCAAATGATTTTTCTTAAAAATTGACTAATGAACAATTCTGGTGCGTAGACCGTCTGTTGATGAAGCAGATATTTACAGGCTGATAGAAGATGTTAACTGCAAACATTTTAATAGGTCGTAACTGAATGCCATGGTGTTGTTATGGTCACAGGTCTGGACAAGATCGAGTTCCTGCAGGGTCATGAGAACCAGGAGATTTACCGGAAGTCGTTTGACATCATTGAGCGCTTCTTCAGCTCAGAGGATGAGGACAAAGCCCTGGCCCCTCAGCTTGATCAGAATGCACAGCAGTTTCAGTTTGGGGCGCAGGGAAACGCACCTGCAGAAGGCTTCCAGTTCTGATCCAGCCTTTCGCACACCTGCAGTACCAACACAAGGCCTGCCTGTGGTCTCCCATGGATGCTAGATGATCCTTCAGTGATGGGTGTGACAAGTTGAAGAAGAGATTTGGTCACCTGTGTCAGGTGTGACTTCCATACTTTACCTATGTGCCAGCAAACAGTTAATAACTGCCAGAGCTACAAAGAAAAATTCCGCTGCCAGGTAGTACAGTGTCATTCGGAGAGAAAAATCATGGTGTTGAACAGCCAGAGCTTCTTCAGTCGTCCTCAACATTTTGTGCATGCGTACACTGTTACTAATATAGATTGTCTTGGAACCCAGAGATCCTCCAACCATCATTGACAAGTTTTGCATGCCAGCATCTTTGTAGAGTGATTATAATCTCTTTGGACTCATGGCTTGAACACTCAGACAAGACGACTGCAGATTTTTTTTTGAAGGGCAGTGTTTTCGCGGTCTGTCTGTGGAGGATGTTCCTTCGTTTTCTTCAGCACGAGGTCTCAACTCCCATTTGATGTTGGGTGTTGTGAGGAAAGAAAGGAATCCAAAGGTTGAACAACGTAGGTTCGTATCTGCAGCTTCTACTGTTATCTACAATACACCCCATGTGTTGAAGGCTCCCTTGGTTGTGGGGAGCCACTGTGACGAGAGACTGCTAGAGAAACTGCATTATCAGATGGCTTCAAACCACCAGCATTACATAGACTCTCCATTTTACATATCCACTTGTTAATATTCTTTTTCTGTTTTTTTGTTGTTGTTTTTTATACTCGCATGGTAATAAGCCACTCTCCAGTCTTGACTTGGTGTACAGGACAGCTATGATCTGCATGACAACACATTCAAAAGAAAGGTGCAGAGACATATCCCGAACAAGAGTGCAACCACTACTACTGCAGCATGCACGTTCAGGAACTGCTTTGATGATTATTTATTATTGCTACTGGCTGTGTAGAGGCTATAATCACAGGGTGGCATCATTGCAGCACATCCACAGTGATACAAAACGCATAACCCAGAGGTTCTGGATGACTTTTTAATGCTCTTTCATGAACATTGACTGAAAGGATTGTATGCTGATTCGATCATTTTTGTTCTCAGCTATCCCCCTATGTGCGTGCATGCATGTGTATGTAATGTACATTTTGCCTGGATGTGTGTTGTGGGGTGGAGCTAGGGGATGTGTGTGCTTGCTTGTATGCATGTGCATGTGTGTGTGTGTGTGTAATGTGAGTTCAGAAAGATTCCAGAAANGTGGAGCTAGGGGATGTGTGTGCTTGCTTGTATGCATGTGCATGTCTGTGTGTGTGTGTGTGTAATGTGAGTTCAGAAAGATTCCAGAAGGGCTTACTGACCGACCTTTTTTTTTCAAACCGGGGTCATGTGTCGGACTGAAATGCACACAGGAAGTACAGAAACAAAAGGGATGGGCGTGTTGAAATCGTGCATGGGTACGTGTGGGTGTACCTGAAGCCTGAATTCAGGCAGTGTTGGGCTGACAGCCGCCTGCTTGAAGAAAATGCTTTGTGCCAAAAACTGCACTGTTGATGTTCATGCGTGTGAGTTCCATTCGAGTTAGGTACCGCTCGCCTTGATAAGTTTCCAGTTACAGATTTGGAATTCCATGCTTCAGAACTATTCTGTGGTTTCACAGGCAGCTTTGGTCAGCCTTGGAGAATGCAACTCAAAATAAACTAACCTTGGTCTGTTGTGCTACAGTGGAAAAGCTCCAACCTGGCAAATCTTCATAGTTAGAATCAGGAGGTATATTTAAGCATAGACAGAAAAATATGTATGTTACTGTCAGGAGGGGAAAAAAGCCGAAAGGTTGGAGTCTGAATGATCAAAGTCTTTACTATGAGGTCCCTTTGTACTTCATGTTAGGATCTGTTCAGAATGGGAATGTTACACTGTAATGGTCAAATGTCATGGTATCTTGATCAGCTAAAAACTACTGCATTCGAGTACCAAAGGGTGCTTTATTTCTGTTCTAAAAAAAAAAAAAAATGTTAACAAACTGTGTGGTGCACACAGGTTTCTTTGTACTCACAGCATGCTCAGTTTGTCTTTGAACAGGACATCAAGTATCAGTTAGTAGAGAGTGTGGGTTGGTAGATGACGTCTGCTGAGATGTAAGAAACACTGGTATGAGGAAGCTGACTAGTGTTCTGTTACTGTCATACATTGTTTTGACTGTGATAGCTGCACAAACAGCCTTGTGCCAAAAAATTGAGCCACCTGGCTGAAACACATCCTACTACTTTAATCCTTGTCATGATCAAAAACGACAGGCTTGGGTGCATTTCCCCCAACCGTGAAGGGTTCCTCCCATTGGCCAGTAGGTCAGGTGTGCCTTTCACCTTGTGTTTTGTGTTTAGTGCATAAGCATGGGTTTGCTTAGTCACAGGGTTCGAGTCTCCCCCCCCACCCCCACCCCAAATTCATAATTTGGACAGACATTTCTCCACTCCAACTCAAGTGCGATTAAAGCATTAGTTTAGTCAGGTAAGTATGAGGAAAAAGAAACTGATAATTGTGTAGCTATGCCTTGCAGCAAGTGGGGCGGCCATGTCGGATCTTGGAGACTCTCATAGTCACTGCTGTGGGTTGTATAGCACATGGCTTGTGACATGGTCAGCCCCAAAGATGAGAGGAACATCATAATCCAGATTGCTTCTACACATTTCCTCAACAGAACAACTGTAAAAATCAAAGTCATGTTCATTATCAAACTCGTTTCTTTTTTTCGTTTAAAAAAAAAAAAAAAATTAAATTCTTGCAGGATTTGATCAAACTTCTCCTGACCCGTGACTTCCTGAGGTTACTGTCATGGATTGAGACTAGTTTCATTCGTGAATCCTGTTTTCTGTAGCTCCTCTTTCAATGGAAATTGTGACAGTATCCTGTAAAAGGTGCATTTCTTTGGATGATCGTTGGGGGTTTATTACCAACTGTTCAATCTGCCTATCCATTCAGATGACTTCAAATGCTAACTGAAAAATTACCAAGCATGTGCTTCTGCATTCTCCCAGGTATAAAATCTAGCAGCTGTGAAGGAACTCCATCTGCACTGGGAACGAATTTACCAATTACAAATTCATCTGAGACAGTTCAGTTTATTGCAATTGGAATCTTCTCTACAAAGACAATAATCATGTGGTTTTCGGTAGCTCGTCAGTACAAATCATTGCCTTTTTTCTTGAAATGATTGTTTTTTTTTGTTATTTATTTGAAAGGCAAGTGCAGAAAAGACGATTCAATTTTTACTGCAGTAATAAGCAATGTTGGCCTGATCAACAAAGCATCACGTCAGCATGTACACAAATCCAGACCTCTGTCACTTTTTGTGTTGTTTTTTAATTTAAGAATGATGTTTGATAATGATAACAAAATGTAAAATAATGGTAGGCATATCTTTGATATGATATGCCAAACTATTATTACGCACCCTGTGAAATATATTAATCATGACTCAAATTGAAAAAAAGAATATGTTGAACCACAAATATCTTTTCTCAGTTATGTCCCTTTTGGTTTTTGTATGGGGGGAAAAACGTCTTAAAAATGATGCGTTTTGTACTGATGAAAGACTGTGGTTTTTAACCTATGGTGTGTGTCTTAGGGTTGTTAATTCAGAACCTTGTTTTTATACTTTCGGTATTGTTTTTAATTCAGCCTTGAACAGGTACTGACTGTTTTTTGTTTCTTGAAGTGTTTCCAACACTTCGATCTTGTAAGGCTTGTCTTTAGTTTAGAAAGAAAATATATCTGGCTAGAAAGGAAGAAAAAATGTGAGCGGGTTTTTCTTGAAAAGGATTATGTATATTATGGCAGAAGATTACCAAAAAATCTTTGTTATCTGATGTGAAACCCAGTCCAACGAATAGCACAAGTCATCTCTGAAATCAGTTATATATTTTTATTGAAAATTTGAAAGAGTTTGGTTGATGTCTACATTGAATTGCTTTTTTCTGTTGATTGTACTTCTAGTCTTTTTCATGTTGTTCTTATAGCAATGTAAATTTCTGACCTGTGTATGACTGTATGTATGATTTTTTTTTTTTTTCAATAATAACATGTGTCTTCTGATAATATGTATCCAGTTTGATTCAGTAGTTAGTGGATGTAATCACTAACATGGCAAATGCTTTCTACAGCAGATTTCTTTACGATTTATATTTTTGTTCCTGCTTTATTATAACCATTAGGTTGTACAATTTCCAGTACTGCGCACACAGTTTTGCTCATGATGCCCAAGATTTGTAAATTTCCATGAAATGGGGTAAACACAGGGTTATGCATCAAAAGCAAGTCTGATGACCTATACACATATACCAAAGTGAATGAACATTTTGTTTTCTCCTCATTATGTATGTGACAATAGCAGTTTTTAACAAGAATATGGCATACGTTTTCACAGTCTTTTCCCAGCATTTGTTTTGTTTTTTAACCATTTGATTTCTAAGCTCAGAAAATCAAATCAGTAGAAAAGAAAGCTC
>LFLW010442589.1:1849-14327 GCA_001262575.1 Conus tribblei | reverse complement strand
ATAGGTTGTCAGGGGTGGTAGTGCAGAAAGACTGTTTTTGGAGGCCATTCTTGTTTTTGATATATAGGTTGTCAGGGGTGGTAGTGCAGAAAGACTGTTTTTGGAGGCCATTCTTGTTTTTGATATATAGGTTGTCAGGGGTGGTAGTGTGACAGCAGTGCATAATTCCATACAGAATCAGGATGTTTGCAATTCCCACCGTTCAGGTCACGTCAGATGGTTTTTCTCTGCAGAAAGCATTGATTCGGTATGTTGTAGAATAGGGAAGTACTGATTTGATGTGGTGTAGAATAAAACCAGTACATTAGCAAGGCAGATAAGTGTAGCAGCAGGTGATGAGAGTTTCTGCATACTGTTCTCAGGCAGCACCGATAGACTTAGTGTGACAGTATTTCCTTCCCCCTGCCATCCACAGATCCTTGATGTCACGGGTCAGACCTCGCTGACAGCATGGAAACATGACATGTCTTTATCCACCTTTTCTTCTCTGCATATAATGGACATGTGTCAGCAGGAGGATGACTTCCAAGGCAAGATGATTTGCACTGGTCAGTTGGAACCAGATAATTGAAGCTATCTGTGATAGGCTTGAGAGTCCATGTCAAACCACCATCATAACTAGAGATTATTGTAAAGGAAAAAGTGTACTTGTGTGTATTGATACCATCTTATATGCTTTAGTTTCTAGTCATCGGTTGGTCAGTCTGTGTGGGTGTGTGCATTTTACTGCAGTAGTTATGAACTGGGTACAATTAGTTTCTTTTTTAATATGAATTTTACTTTCTCTTTTCTGTTTTTGAAGATGGGAAAATTGGGGGATGACAGTTGTTTTGTTTTTCTTTGGTTAGCATGGGATTTGTAAATTTACTGACACTAATAATATGTATGTGTAAACAATGAATGCAATTAGTGTTACCCTTGTGTTGAAATTGCACTTTACATTTTTTTTTTTTAAACTGTCTCAGCCACAGGATATCATTCTAAACAAGAAAATGTGTTTTCAAAATTTTTATTTTGTATGGATTTGAATTTGCTGTTTTGACCAAAACTTATTTTTTAAATAATCACATGATTTTGTTCAGCGTCTGAGAATGGGGAGGGGGTATTTGGGAGAAGAGCCTAGGAGGCCAGGCTCAGGTCACGTGGGGCTCTCTCCTCCATTGAATTACACCAGTCACAGCTGTGAGGTCCTGTGCTATAATAGTCTTCATTTCATCCCTGATCAAACTTTGTATTGAACTAGATGTCATTTCTATATTCTTTGTGAACAAAGTTTCATGCCCAGAAATCCAGCCTGTGCAATAAGACATTTTGATATCTCTCACATACCCCCCACATTTGTACTGATGTTGGTGCATGAGTGAAGCGAAAGGAAGCTGTGTTGGATGCAGTTCAGATTTGACAGTGAGCAGGACTTGCAAGGGAGATTGAAACTGATATGTAGAACCTGCCCTGTTCTCTGATCATGAGGAAATAACTTCTCAAAATGAAGCATATTCAAGTGGATGATTTTGTTGTTGTGTGCAAAGTATGTGTACCTGATCATGAACTTGCAAGTTTTCCCAGAAATTTGAACATGAGTATTGATTCTAGTATTCCATGTGTGCATTATTGTTATCTTTCTTTCTGTGTTTAAGGCTACACATCACTGTGCCTGATATCCTGTACGTTTCACACCATTTTTCCCCCCCTTGAGAAATGCATTCCAGATGTAGATCTGTATCCACAGAGAAGGGAGGTGGAGACAGCTGCTTTCCCAGTCGTTGTTGATCAGCAGTATCAAATGTTAGACACAGTGGTCTTGGAACTCGTGTGTCGGTATTCTCTGCCTGGTGTTTGAGCCCCAAGCTGGAAGCCCTGGAGAGGGAAATCAGTACTGTTTGAATAGCAAGGTTTCATCAGCACTTTTCACAAAACAGTAACTGGTGGGCTGTGCCAATCAGATATTCTTTGGCTCCCATGGGAACACACACAAGTAGAGTTCTGTTCTGGGTAGGTCTGTTAACAGATAAAAGAATCAGCAAATCTTGATACAGCCAGGGTATATAGGCTATCTGTATGCAAGGTCACAGGTGTTTTAGACATGTTACATAAAAGATCAAAATCTTGTTATTTCTTTGTTATTTCAAAAGTGAGACGTGTGTTTTCCTGATCCAGTGTCTTCCATTGGGAAGGAGGTATTTGCTTGTGAAAGATTTTAATTCCTTCTCTGTATGCTTATAATGGAAGTTAACAAAAAATATTGATCAATCTTTTCTGTGTTCAGCTTGACCATATTTTATTAGTCTCCATCAGCTTATGCATTACAGTATGCAAGTTTAATTAATTGTTGAGTATTTAAAGAATGTGAAAGCATTATTATTAAAAGGGATTGTGCTGATGACATGGATGGACCTTTGACTGGTCATTCAGTGCATTCGTTTTCCCTAGTGAACCTACAGGTCCTTGACAATGACGGTCATGGTGTGAGGGAATTCCCTCTGCGTGTGTGTGTATTTCACAGTTTTGAATGCATGCAGGATCATTGACATTTGTGGTCAAGTTGAAAAGATTGGCTAAACATGCAGCTTTGTTTTGTTTCCATGACATGCGGGCATTTCATCAGAAGCTGTGTCAGACTATGTGTCTGTGTGGATGATGTACTTTGTCATTGAGAAGCAGAGTTGGTCACAAAAACTGGATTGGGGGTAGGGGAGGGAGATGCCATCAACTCTGCGCTGAAGAGAGGTAGCACATCTCCTGTACATACCTATACATACCCATCCACCGTTCTGATTCTGTTAGGAGAATGGCAGCTACTCAGTGGGAACAACAATGTAAGGGTTTTTTTTTTATTTAAGTGTTTCTCACATACAAAATGCTGTATGTCTGTGAAAATATAACTAGGGCAGTGAAAATGTAACTGGCTCATTTCTTCAGTACTGAAAGTAGTGGAAAAGCTAGAGGACCATAAAAACTACCAGAATATGTTGTCTTTAATATTGCAGATTTTTTCTTCCTTTTTTTCTGTTGTTATCAGTCTTTGGTTACTTTACTTGTGCAGTGTGACTTACTTAAATGACCATGATTCACAGACATCTCCGACAGATATGGATGAAGACTTGTGTTTTGTGCTTCACATTCTTACAACACTTGATGCAACTCTTTCCTGTACAGTCATTATGTTTGCTCTCATACTCTCTCTGTAATGATTTCGTGCTTTGCTTTTCTGCTTGTTTTGTTTTATTCACCTTTAAAGTTTCAAGATGGGGACAGACTTACTAATTCTTCCTTTGAGCATAATTTATTATGCCTGGCTTGCTTAAAATATTTTATGTCAGTCTTGAAATGTTTGTGGAGCAGTGTGTGGATGTGACTAAACACACTAGTAAGGTGCAGATGATGGTTCACATCCTAATCACTGACTGTGCCAACCACCTTTTTTGAACCAAAGATGTTTAATAAAGCACACTGTTTGTCATGGGATCCATTCTGTGTTGGGGATGCGGATGGGCAGGGGGGGACGTAGTCTAGTGTCATTCAGGGTCACTGTCATCACATTCATGATGTTGGATCTGTCCTATTTGCTTCATTTCTCCATGAGCTCTCCCAGCCCGTGGAAAAAAAAGTTGTGGATTATTGGAGAAAGGTTTGCATAAAAAATAAGAAACAACGTGCCTGAGAATTTTTCAAGAAATCCTCAATGTTTATGATGTTGTGGCAATGATTGGAGATAGTTACTAACACAGCATGCATTATTACTGAGGACTTCGTGGTGAAGGGTTGGATCCAGCTGTTGGGCTACACAGATTTGTGGCGTTTTTCAGATTTAGAAGACTGGGACCCGAGTCAAGTTTCACTAAATCTGAGTCTGGGTGTCTGAAATATTACTCCAGTTCCCAGCATGGCATTGGAGGTGTCTCAGGCCTGAGTGATGCTGAAATATAGAAGGTGGCAATTAGTGCACCTGTGTCTTGTAGTCCCATACCCAAATGGATGTCTTTACCGTCTTCAAGCATTAACATTGTCGTCCTGTTTCAAATCTTCATTTATAATAGAATGTTGAGAAATTTCCTTACCTGTAACCCTTCATGCACTGCTCGAATGAGGTCCTTGTCTTTCATTTGTTTTTTCTCAGTCATTATGCTTGAGATTAATGTGCCAATTCTTGCATATTTGACTACTATTATCCCTTTGATTGATTTTTTTTCAGGTTTACTCAATTTATTATCAAGTGATGAAACTCCCTTGAAGGGTTGAAGTAAATCGCAGACAACTTGCGTGATTAACTGGTGCCATTCAATCACTATAATCTTTGGAATATGTGCTGAAGTACCTTCCAGCCAACTATCTGCGTTGTTGTAATCGGTAACCAGTGAAAGTAAGAAATGCTAAAATTGGCTATTGATCTCTGCCACCCACTCCCATGTATTCAGAGCAATGGCTAGCCAAAGGCAATTGTCACCAAAGAAAACTTGCTAACAAAGACACCTTCACCAGCTGAAGAACAGAAGTTCTTGCCAGTCTATTTGATCTGTATCTTTGCGTTCAGTCATCAAAGGTAGATGCAACATATATCAGGTGCCTATGAGCTAAATTTTCATGGTGGAGTTATTGATGAGTATCACCAAATTTTTAAAAGTATTTTTAAGGTTCCGTCAAAAAACATAGACAAATGAAACACAAGGCAAAACATGACGTGTTTCCACCTTTTAGGTCTTCTTCAGGCAAGATACTCAGGACAACAAAAATGGATTGGTGTGTATCTTGTCTGAAGAAGACCGAAGAGGTCAAAATGCGAGTTTCATCCTGTGATTCGTTTGTCTACATTTTTCTGTGGTGCCTTGAAAATACTTTTAAAAAAAAATTGTTTANAGACCGAAGAGGTCAAAATGCGAGTTTCATCCTGTGATTCGTTTGCCTACATTTTTCTGTGGTGCCTTGAAAATACTTTAAAAAAAAAAATTGTTTAGATATCTGCCTGCAGTCGGCCCACTTTGCAACTAGAAGATCACCAAGTTTTATGACAAATCTGCGAGAGAACACCTGCAGCCAAGAAGTCCCTGAACAAAGTGAACCTAACCTCTTTTTGCATCATACTTGTGATGATAACTATGCTTTCTATATGTAAGTATATTGTTAGGGTTTTTTTTTTATGGATATATCCATGTCATCAATTTGGAAAAACTGGTGCCATTCTGCCTCCGTTTGCTCCAGGCATAGGATGATACAGACAGCAAAGAGTCCTACTTACAAAAAGTATTTTGTACCAGCCAATTTTCTGTATTTTTTAAATGATGAAGGGGGGTTGGCACCTCAGCTCAGTCTTACTCAAGTCACATCCAGAAAGTGGTGTCTCCTTGCCATATCAGTATGGTTCTAGGACTAAACGTTGTCAGAATCAGGGGGTCTTAACATGTGTGCTGCACATGTTAGAACAGCTACGCAAGTCTTCTTATCGAGGGCCAATATGTATGGATTGTGTCAAGAACATTGCCAGCATTGCAACATCACAGAATGAGCATTACTAAGAGGACCTATGTAGCTGGTGAATCAGACGGCCAAGTTCTCAGAGCAAAAATCTGATCTGGACTGATAAAATGTTTCAACCACAGTGAACGGATATGCTCAACAAAAGATGAATAACTCATGAACCCAAAATTAAGTTGGCATCTTGGATGTATTCACTGGATAGTGTTATGATAAACATACCGTTGCCATGCTTTCTTGCTGGTGCGTTTGGACATGTTTACCCATTAACAAAACCTTTGAGGACTTGAATATGACAGCATACACCATGTTGACCTTGTGTGCATGTGTTTGTGTATAAAAAGATGGAAGTTTAAACTGTGTTTATTGTGCATGATCAATGATGAGTGGGGAGGGGGTACATCATGTCAAAGTGATCCTTGCCAATATGGTCTTATGCATTTTGTTTTGGTTTTTGTTTCATTATTTGTTTGAATTTTTGTCCATACAACAGTCCTTGCATGCACACTGAAGCAGTGAAGAATGAGGACATCAGCAGTTTGATTCAGCATTGTTCATTTTCTGTTGCCACAGACCAAGATGACTCTGGACTGAGGAAATTAAAACTAAGGTGGACTCAAGCTGGGAGAGGGGAGGGAGGGAGGTTGGGAGAGCAAGAGGGACGTGATCCTTTGTCAAATGAAATATGCTCTAGATGTTTAGACGGTGCGTGTGTTTAGAACTAACGTGTGGTAGCTATAAAATTATAACTGTCAGTTTATTGTGTGTGTGTGAGACCTTTTTCTGTTGCTTTCAAGATGATAAACTGTGCACATCTGATACCAGTTTGAATGGCACCACTTCATGCCCAATACTGACAATGGAGAGAGTTGTATCAGCATGTGGGCTGATGATCAAACCACACCACCTTGTGCTTGTGATACTGTCATAAAGCTTTGAAATTAAAAAAAAAAGAGAGAAAGATAAAGACAACCAAAAAAAAATTTAAAAGATGTCTTGGTTTTGTGTGTTTTGGTAATCTGTGTAAGTTGCATTTCCTTAACCTTTTTTTTTTTTTTGCCTTTCCTCCTTGTTCCTCTATCACTTATCATGCTCTTTCACCCAGCATAGGACCTGCCTACTTAATGTGAGCAGGAACATTTTGGTACGACTTATAAATACAGAAACGTTTCTCCATACCATTTTTCCACTGAAGCGATCTGTGAATGAGATTATTTGGCAGCCAAGGGCAGAACTATTCATGTCAAGGACTGGAAAGTACCAGATCCTTTTGCAGCTGACATGACTACCTCAAGTAGTACACACTGATGCCTGCCAATCAGTTTTTGCAACAAGTTGACACTGTGAAGGTTTCACTTGTAAGTACTTCAAGCATTCTATTTGCTTAATGAGTCATCGCACTGCAAAGTTATAATTCTACCAGCTGGCAACTGTGCTCTCGGTTTTTTTTGTTTTTTTTACAAATCTAGCACAATTGTGATGTCAATTGTCCACAATGCAAGGTGGGTAGGGAGGAGTCCACAAGGAGTGATGACAACATTTTTCAAGGAGTGATTACACGGTTATTCAAACTTTCAGTTTGTGCTTTTATGGTACAAAGACCCATCCCAGAGAAAGTCATCCCAAAGAGTCCAATGCCTCCATTATTTGTTCATTTTACTGTTTGAGTATTGTTAGATCTGGAGTGAATCAAACAACTGCTGGTCAGAAGCACTTGCCACACTTACATCAAGCGCATCACACTCTTCCATCAAAAGGAAAAAATGACTTCATTTCCAAAGGCAAACAATTCAACTCCGGTATAAAGCATGATGATCTTTATTAAATTTTCATTAAATAAACCATGCAGCGAAATCAGGTAAGAAATGGTGGGATTTTGCTCAGACCCCTAAAACACACATATGCTGAACCACACACAGGTATAATCATGTTGTATCACATCTGCCTGAGAAGCTCTTGTCAAAAGAAGCCACACTACATAAAGACAGCACACAACACAGCCTGTGGTAAAGGCACAACACAACACGCAACCAGACCTGCCAAAGGCACACAACACCACATATAAAAAGGGCACCAGCCTCATTACTGATACCACTACCACAGATGTATTCCCTTCTCACCAACACCTTCCCCTCCTTGTTTCTCTACTCCAAATAAGCCTCTTAACTCTGCATTCAATGAGAAATGAAGACACACTGAAATCACATGAAATGATTAGTTGTAAAAATGGACCACTGCGTGGATCAAAATGACAATGTTCCATACTTATTCTTATCAGTACAAATTGCAGCATCAGGCCTTATCAGTACAGATTGCAGCATCAGGCCTTATCAGTACAGATTGCAGCAACAGGCCTTATCAGTACAGATTGCAGCAACAGGGGGAAAACCAGACGGAGCAATATGTCACCCCCACTAACTTCATGCAATTTGCTATGAAGAAAGGAAATACTATCTGAGAACTTGCATCGCTCCCTTTGCAGAAGGTAAGGTTGCCTTACTTACCTGTACTTCTGTTTAAAGACAAGACGATGGGTTGGTGACAAGTGCATTTCCGACAAAATTTCTATCCTTTCGAACACAACAAAAATTCTCTCCCAACATAGTTACTGACCATGAAAAGAACTTTAAGAACAAACAAAAACCATGAAAAGAACTATAATCAGGACAAACAAAAACAAACCCAAACATGACAATCGATGGAAAACTGGGGTTAATGGAAATTTGAGGAATCTGGAATTGCGCAATGCAGACTGTTTCAATTTACTTTCATCCAGGCATCTTCATTTACACACACACACACGATCAAAAAGGTCCATCAAAACAGAACAAGACTGCATAAGGACAATGTTAACATATCCATAGAGAAGAGAAAACAACTGATACTGGATTGGATTGATTGTTAGAAAATGCTGAAAACAACAGAAAGCAAATAATACAAAACAAACACAAGAAGCTTGGGACATTTGCTCTGGTGATCACACATAAATGAAAAATAAGGCAAGAGACTCCTATCACAGAGTATGTAGCCTAACAAAAACCAAAGTAGAAATGCAAAATCTGCCACTAGTTTTCATTCAACGTTTGAATGGTTGTCAACACTTAACACAACCATTAGTATAAAGGTAGTGGAAGAAAGCACAACCATTTAGCCAAATCAAAGTGTATGAGGGTCTTTTAAGTTATTTTTTCTTCTCTTTTCTATTTCACTTCCATTTTCAATGGTATGGACAATTAACTGTCTTTAAGGTGAAGGACAATGTTTGTCCTGCCTTGTGGACACTTGATCCATTCTCATGCAGATGTACGTGTTTACTATCAACTACTCAGCACATGCATGGATTATAGAATCTTTCATGTGCATATTTTTAATCTCCTTCAAATGTGCACGCTTAAAAGCGATCCAAGGCAGAGATGAACTGCACACGTGTAGGGGGGGGGGCCATCTTTCAGGCATGGGCAGAAATCTGGCCTTTTAGGAATCTAAAAATCGCCATATATGCGACCAGCAAAATGTTGTACTGTTCAATTCAGGCCTGTAAACAAACGTCCCATGGAGTTGCTGCTAGTTGCTTTCAACATCCCTTAGACTGCCCAGTTTTAGGCGGAACTGTGTTGACTTGCTTGCAGCAAAAAAAAGACCCCCATTTGTACTGGTCAAAAACCCACTTCACCATTATCAGGGCCATCTTTCCTTTTGCAGGTTCCACTCTGTAGTTTGGTATGCAAGACCTTGACAATGTCACAAAATCTAGCCAGGTAAGACTGAAGATGCTTGAGCGCTCATGTTGAGGGTAAAGAGGGGGAAGTGGGCTGACACTGATGATCGAAAGATTAATGATCATGGAATCAAGAACAAAACTTGGACTTAGAAGATTGCTCTTTCCATTGCTGTCAAGTTGAAATCCTACACCACCATCCCCATTTTTTTTGTTTTAACTCCAGATTCAATTTCAGGCCTGGAAAATTCTGAGGATTGTTTTTAGGCCAGGGAAAATTCTGAGGATTGTTTTTAGGCCTGGAAATTTTTCAGCATGTTTTCAGGCTTAGTCACTTAAGTCTCATGACACCCCCTACCTATATGACTAGTGATATGGAAAAAAAATCAAATTTTAATCTGTATCACGTGTGCTTTGAACTATGGACCCTCCATTATATGTCCTATGGGCTTTTCATTAGCAATCACAGCAATGTGGAAAACCTGTTTCAAGACACTATGTGTAAAGTGCTTTTGAAACTGCATGAACTGCCGACGGAATGACAGATATTTGCAGTCTCACAAGCCTCATTTCATTTTTTTTCTTTTTAACCATTTCTAACTCAGCCAATGATAGAGAATCATGGCCAATATCCATAGTTGATAACCAATGAGCATTACGCCAATATCCATGGTTGATAACCAATGAGCAGTACCTATCTCCACAAACCACTCCCTTTTATCAATGACCTAGACTTCTTACAACATCCATCTTTTGTTTCGAGCAAGCAAACACATTCTGAACACATCAAATGTGTGTCAAAATGTTGATCACTATTATCACTTTCCCCCCTCCTCCTCCATGTGTTCCACTTAAAAAATGGAAAAGGAACCACAAAATATAAGAATGTTAACAAACAAAAAAATGACTTCTAACCAAAAAAGTATGTAAGAAACAACATAATGCCAGAATATTGACAACACAATAACTGAAAACAAAATTTCAGCTCAAAAAGCATGGAAAAAAGACATAAAAACAACAGATAGCATATGGAAACCAATCTCAAAACTAGAAAACGCTTTGGAAAGAGATTAAAGCTTTTTTTTTTTTTTTTCACAGCGTGTGACAGAATATCACAAACCAACAAGGCAGGGAGATGAATGAACACTCAGATCTTAAAGGAATGTCAAGCTGTAGATGGCCAGTGAAAGTACAGTTAGCAACAAACCAAAACAGAAATCAAACCAGATGTGTCCATATTCCACTAGAAGACATAGCAGTACAAGGGGTGACATGTTACAGTGTCAATACTCATAAAGGCAACATAGTTACAGTGACAAAACTCCACAAAAGAAACATTTACATAGAATGACAAGACTCCACAATGGGAACACATTACATACAGTGACAAAACTCCACAAAGGGAACATGGTTAACTCTACAAAGGGAACACAGCTACATGCAGCAACAAAACAGTGCAAAGGGAACACACTACATATAGTAACAAAACTCCAAGGAAATGCTTGCATACCGTGACAAAAATCCAAAAGAGAACACACAGTTACATACAGGGACAAACATACACAAATGAAATACAGTTACATACAGAGAAAAAACTCCGGAAATGGAACACCATTACATAGAATGACAAAACTCCACAAATACAGCTACATACAATGATAAAACTCTGTGACCGGAACACTTGAATAAATAACAAAAACTCCACAATGGGAGTTACATACGTGACAAAACTCAACAACGTGAACACAACTGCAGAGACAAAACTTCACAAAAGGAACATGGTTACATACAATGACAAAATTCCGTAAAGGGAGCATAGATACACACAGTAATGAAACTCCACAAAGGGAACATGATTACATATGGTGACAATACTCCACAAATACAGCTACACACAATGACAAAACTCCACGAGGGGAACACTTATATACAGTAACAAAAACTCCACGAAGGGAACACTGTTACATAAGTTACACACAAAAAAGAAAAACCACCACAAAAGGAATACTGTTACAAACAGTGACAAAACTCCACAAAGGGAACATGGCTACAGACTGACAAAATCACACAAAATGGGGGCGATTACATACAGCATAAGGAAACATGATTACATACTGTAACAAAACTCCACAAAGAGAACACAGTTACAGTGACAAAACTCCACAAAGGGGTCACTTACTGAAACAAAACTCCACAAAGGACCAGTTACATTAAGTGACAAAAAAAAACAAAAAAAACTGATGAAACATGGTAACAAAACTCCATACAATGACAAAACTCCACAAAGGGAACGCTTACCATTACAAAACTCCGCAAAGGAACACAGTTTTACATCAAGTGACAGAAACCAATGCATGGAACACAATGACAGAACTCCACAATGGGAACACAGTTGCATACAATGACAAAACTCCACCAAGGGAACACAATTACATACAGTGATGAAACTCCACAAGGGAATATGGTGACAAAACCCCAAAGGGAACAAAATAACATATTGTGTGAGACAGAAACAAAACTCCATACAGGAATTACAGTTACATACACCAACAGAACTCCACAAAGGAAACACAGATACATATAATAACAAGTTACATACAGTGACAAAATTAAAAAGGGGAACGAGTTACACACAATTACATAACAAACCTCCACCAAGAGAAGACAGTTAAATGCAGTGACAAAACTCAACAATGGGACCAGTTTTATTCAGTAACAAAACTCAACATATGGAACAGTTGTTTATCAAGACAAAACTCCATAAAAGGAAGACGGTTAAATCCAGTGACAAAATTCCACAAATGGAACACAAGGTGATGGTGCATACAGTGACCAAACTGTATAAGAGAACACTAGTCGACCCGTGTTCCCTTTATGGAGCTTTGTCATTGAATAGAGTTTTTCCATTGTACATGCAGTGATAAAACTCCACAAAGGCAGCACAGGATAGCATGTTCCAGTGTGAACTCCACAAAGCGAACAATGAATGACAGGTCACATCCCAGCGACAAAACAGAACACAGAATAACAGTTACAGTGACAAAACAAAGGGAACACTTATGACATGTTACACTCAATGACAAAACTCTCTAAAGGGAACACAGGAGAACAGGTTACAGAGACAAAATCCCACAACCCAAACACTGAAAAATATGTTGCATACAATGACCAAATTCCTTAAATGGAACACAGGGGAACATATTACATGAGAACAAAGTTCATGACAGACAATCTGTTCAGTCAGCACCAAAATTATCTTCTCACATTCTTTCCTGTTGATCACGAGCTTCC
>LFLW010441654.1:0-12199 GCA_001262575.1 Conus tribblei | reverse complement strand
CCCCCCCGATTCAATCTCTGAACACACTGTGGAACAAACAAAAAGGTGATCTTCATCTGCCCTTAAAACCTTGTAAATGATCCAAACCAATGACCGTGAATAAAGGTTATATCCACATGGTACAATATCAAGTGACTGGAAGCAAAGACAGCAAGCGACAGCAGCGGTGTGTGATGGTGAAACAGATGACTATTCCAGCCCTTTGAGACTGCTCCCGACAGCAGAATCCATCCACTCCAGAGCTGCCATCTTCTCGGATGCACTGTGGTACTTCAAACCACCCCAAACCCTCAGAACAAGGATCAGAATACCCTTTCCTCTTGCTGCCCTGGCTACTCTGCAGCAGTCACTCATACTTGGGATTCCACAACACTGCAACATCCAAGGCAACAAGCAAGCTGACCAACAAGCAAAGGAATGAGGACAGCTGTCGCCAATACCACAGGAATTTCTTTCTGGAGAGGTAAAAACAACAGCAAGACAAGAGAGAAGCAGAAAAGAAGATGGCTTATGCAGCACCCTGATGGCAACATTACAGAGTCTCTGACATATTGCAGCATTAGTCGGGGCCTCTGGAGTTACTAAGCAAAGGATGAAGAACTGTTGAATAGTCAACCAGGCAGAGTTCAAGACCTTTTTGTACCACCATGATGTTCAACTTCCAAATGTGAGCCTCTAAACTGCCATCTGCGTGCAATGGACCTGCTGTTGTGAATCATTAGGAACACAGACACAAGCACAAATAAAATAATGCACATGCACACAAATAAACAAAAGACATCACACAGAAATATACATGTTTGTACACATACACACAGAAATATACATCACACAGAAATATACATGTTTGTACACATACACACAGAAATATACATCACACAGAAATATACATGTTTGTACACATACACACAGAAATATACATCACATAGTAATGCCTACAAGTCTGAATGCACACACACACACACACACCAATCTGTACCATCTTGGCTGTTGACACTGGCGTTATCAGCATTATCTAACACTGTATCATCGTCGTCCGTCATCCTGCGGCGTGATCTGGCATCTCGCGATTCTTCTTCATCATAGTTATCTGAAAAATAACACGTGGAATGACACAACCACTGACACCTATTTCCATGGAAGGCTTTGAAACAAACCTAACTCACATTCACTCCAATGCTGCCTTATTTGCTTTTCTGTGTCCTTGTGGTGAAGGTGTTATCATCCAAGTGTGTATATATTGCGGACAGAAACGTGAGTGTCACACCATCACAACTTGTAGACTGGTTAATCTTACTCCCTCAAGATCAACACCACACAAACAACAGCTTAACTCTGGCCTCCAAATACTAAGACCATGCTAACAGCAGACTGGTTAACCCTGACCCCTCAATATCAAGACCACGCTAACAGCAGCCACTCTGGTAAGTTCTACTAGAGCTCTTAAATACTATTCTGGTAACTTAGTACCATTGTTCTTGGTATGTCAAAAACAACCAAAAACCCCCACAGTAGTTTAAAGGTAAAAGATTCATTATAAAGCAACAATCGCTCATGTTTGTTTTGTACTGTTACATGGGTGCTTCCAGTAAATTTCTAAAAACCAGAAAGGCATGGGTTCAGGGGCCGTCCAGGCCCCGGCGGGGTGCAGGGGTAGCGCCCCTGCTGGGAGTCAGGGGGGCAACAACCCCTTGAAGCTGAAAAAAAAAAACGCATTTTAGAAAGCAAATGTAAGGCCCTCGTTAAATGTAAACTGGAAAGTTAGGCCACAAATTGAAGCTTAAAGTTCGTAAGTAAATACTTATATATATAACACAGTTAAAATGCTATTTCCCGAAGAAAATCAAAGATAACTTTTTCTTCTATTTTTTGTGTGTTTCAAATTTAATCTACACATGCCTTTTTACCTTTTAATCTCCCATACACAGTAGACTGTATTCTGGAGAGAAGTGGGACTGAAGACTTGTCTTCTGAAGTCACTCAGAGTTATACTCCCAGCTTTGAACTCACTGAAAACTAGAGCTACTACATGAATGAATTTTTGGCCCATGTCTGCTGGTATACTTGGTATAAGAAGCCACAATACAGCTACTCTACAGACGCAGTCTTGGCATTCAATTTGAAATATCCACACAAGCGGAATGAAGTCACTGTAAAAATTGCTGTCACTATCTGAAATCTTCTGAAGTCACAAAGACAAGTGTGAGCTTTCCACCTGACTTCTTTAAGGGTCACTAAAAACTAGAGCTACTACATGAATATACTCTTGGCAGATGGCCACATATGTACTAGGTATGATAAGAAGCCACAATAAAATCACTCTATAAATGCAGTCCTGGCATTCAATTTGAAGTCACCACAATGGAGGAAAATTCGCTGTCACTGTGCTAGAATTCATCAGCAGATGTAGTTAAGCAAATCACCATTAGTAACAGAAGCCACAGTAAGTTAGACCTGCTCATGTTTCAACAGATACAGTCTTGACTCAAAATTCAAGACAAGATATTGAAAAAAATTAACAATCAGGGGACAGCAAAAAAAAAGGCCTAAATGTCACCAGCTCCTGTCAAGGCAGCTCTTTAGCCACCATTTGGGAGAGTATAGATGGGTTTGGAAACTGATCCATGTGGCACAACAGAATTATTGATTGAAACTGTAGCATCTGACAACACTTGCTGTGCTAGGGACTACACCACTTGCAGCAGTAGCAGAAATGTATTGCTTTTGTTGAAACTGTTATATCAGAAACTTCAGATGAAGCTAGCCCACTTGCTGGTCTATGAGGATGAAAGAGACATGGGATCACCAGTTTTTTTTGTTACTGAAAAGCCTCAACTGTTCAACACATTTTTTCTTTGATCTTTTCAGCTTTCATTGCCTTTTTTGCCTCTAGATGTTTGATAACCTGCATTTGCTCATATTTACCATGCTAATCATTTCTTTGCTGACCGGCATCTTCACAGCAGATGGCCACTTCGCCTTGATCACCGATCTTACCATTGCTGTGAGCACCCAACTTATCCTCATCCACAACATTTGGCAACACTGCTGTGAGATTCATGACCGACCCATGAAGCGTGTCGTCTGAAGTAGCAAGATTGGCATGCTCCCTGAATTTTTTTTCTTCCCGTTTGTGCTGTATTTCAGAGACTTCAAACGGAACAGAAAGCCACCCCTGGCATGTCATCTTCTGTAGCCACAGGTCAAATGTTTCGCCATTTGTATCCTTTTCCATCAGCCATTCCTATCGCCACCGATTCTGCACGCCTTTCTCCACCTCCTATAGCCTTGAGACATTGCCTTTTGTCAAAAACGGCATTGTACCGATTGTTCCGCTGTCGCGCTAACGTGCTGAACACCGAATTTCAAATGTGTGTATCTTTGTAGTGTCGAGTCGACCTGAAGGAACTGGAGTTTGTACATCCGGCACGGAAGTGTGAGAACAAAGCGCATTGAAAACTTGGATCGGAATTCAAATAAATAGTGGAACTGCCATCCAATTTAACCATTCTCCGAAAATTCGTTCCTCCTCAGATTTAAAGAAAATGACATCTCCAGCGCCAGCATTCTAAAACTGGCATTCCGGCACATAACCAGGTCAGAAGCACCCATGCTGTTATCTTCATACACAGAGAGCAGGTATCACCACACAGCTCCAATGACAAGAAGAACTGACAAGTCTGAAAACATGTCAAAATGCAGAATATGGTGTACTTGCCCCTACATGAACACACATCTAAACGCAAAAGTCAATGCAGAAACAAGATCCCCACCCCCACCCCCCCCTTCTCTCTCACAACTGGCACAAAAATAAAGGACAAATCTCCATGACAGATTGTCTTACTGTCTGACAACTGAATTGTTCAAGTCTGACGGAAAACTGAAGAAAACGTACACTGTCGAGGCCCTTGACCTCTGTAGGAGAAGTTGTTGTCATGGTAACCATCCTCGTAACTGTCACGGTAGGGCCGTCGGTCATAGCGGTTACCTCCATAATCTGAGGCAGAAAAAAAAAAGTACACATGCAACACAATGTCGTCCTGAGCATCATACATCTTAGGCATTGTCAACATTCAGACATCTTAGCAGCGCAAGGCAGAGGGTGGAGGTGGGCCAGGTATAAACGCACATCTATACAGAGATGCAGGAATTGAAAAAAATCTATGATTTACATCTGTCAGTTATTGTGGCAGGCTTGCAGACCAACTCGTCTTTCAAGGAGAAGGGACTGAAGGGAGTGAAGAAAATGAAACAAGAATGGCCCATGCCATCATCAACACATCTGTGTGTGTGTGTGCGTGCGTGTGCGTGTGTATGTGTGTTGGGTCAGCCAACAAGACCTGCAAGCAAACCACAGGAAGCAGGCCTCCACACCACACTCTGGCAGTACAGCAGCCCAGGTCCTCCTCCTCACTAACCTGACTCCCTGCCTGGGTAAGCCCCGCCCCTTCCTCTGCCTCGGCCACGCCCCCTTCGCCTGTCGGCCGGCCTCCTGCCGCTGAGGATGCTGTCGGTCAGGTAGCCTGCCTGCCTGCGGTCCTCGGTGCCGGCCTCCTCCAGCCACTCCCTGTGTGGGGACCCTCCATCCCTGCCTGCAACAGCCAACAGCTGACTGTGCACACCTGCTGGGTTTGGAATCAGCCTCTTCTACTGTCTTACGCCTTACAGCGCTCCCTTCAACAGCCATGTACACCAACTCGGTTATGAATCAGCCTCTACTGCTGTCTTACACTCCATAGCCCCTCCTTTCAACAGCCAACAATTCACTGTGTAAAACCAACTGGGATAGCAGTCAGCCTCTTCTGCTGTCCCACACCCCACAGCCCTCTCTTCAACAGCCAACAGTTACACCAACTGCGTTATGAATCAGCCTCTTCTGCTGTCCCACACCCCTCCCATCAACAGCCAACAGTTACACCAACTGGTTTATGAATCTGCCTCTCCCGTGTGTCTTACACTCCACACCCCTCCCTTCAACGGCGTCACATCTGTCTGTACTGACTGGGTAAAAAAAACAACAAAAAAACAAACAAAACCGGCCTGTTTTACTGTTCTTAACTCCAGTGTCTGCTGTCACAGCAATATTCATACACCAATGTTACCATTAATAGAGCGCATCTTACATGATAGGGGAAGGATGACCTCATTATTCACAAGGCACATCTCCACTTTACATCTGTCAACACACACAGTGGGGGCCCCGGGTCAACTTCAACCACCCCCCGCCCCCCTAAACACACACACACCTAATTATGGCAGCCCTACAGCATAGTAGGAAAAAGAAACCCCAGCCAAACCTCTTCCCAAACCGATGAATACCGATCCAACAGGTTCTGTACTGCAGGAGACTCCAAAATGACATCACCATCAACATTTGGGCTTGAGTATTGTTCTGCACTGTTGCACTGGGATTGTTTGCATGCTTTAACTTTCTGCTCTGGGTGATGTTCGACTCCCCAACCACCAAGCGCCATCACAAATTTTACACTGGTCTCCAATGGCTGGTGCTGCAATATTTTAACTTTCATAAAACCACCCATCAACTACAAAATCTGCTTGCTTCAGCATCCAGAAGAATGCAGGTATGTGCGCTACAAATTGTGCAGACTTCCACCCAAATAAAGTACAAGCCATTTCCAATGTAAAAAGCATATCACAGTGTCAGAATAAGTAAAATATATGTGAGAACTCAAGTGCACCGACCCTTTTCCTTCACACACACACACACGCACCATTTCACTCATCTTTATAATTCACCATCATGAACTGATGCTCAAGCATTCATTCCTTCTCCACCCCCAAACCCCCTCCCAATGACCCTTCTCTCTTTGGGCACATCATCATCTCTTCCACCACTTTTCACCATTTCCAAGGAACAATTTCTATGATAAACTGGCATAACGTGTACTTAACCTGGATATGTCATGACTCTCACCTGAAATCCATTCAACACTTCACATGGAGCTCTCAGCCTCCAGGTCTACTTCCAGTTCCCCTGTCTCTCCCAGTGGACTGTTACAATTAATCTCTGGCAGCCACACTCCATGTTCAGAACTCCTCAAACAAATCGGACAGACATACGCACTTACTGACCTGCTCTGTCAGGGTTCCAGCGACCTCGTCCTCGACCTCCCATTCCCCGCATCCCACCACGTCCTCGCCTGTTCCGTTCGTCCATGTAGCCCTCGTTGTTCCTGTCATCACTTCACTGTGTTACTGTCATCCTCGTTCAGCTAACTATGCTCTAGGTGCTTGTGACAGGACTGAAGTAATTTTGTCATGATTCCATCTATCATAACAACAGCACAGTGATTTCCAGGCTATAAAGCGCACCACTATGTAAGCCTCACTTGCCATATTTTGATTTCATACAACAAAAACAATACATGTGCTCCAATCCAATGATTAGCAGCAAGAGAATAGTGATGAAAACCAGTAATTCAAGAGAGCACTGCAACATGAAGTAAACAAGGAAGGAAAAGTACCAGCTGTAGATGTGTCAAATACTGAAACTAGAAATGATTCAACAGCATTTTAGCATTTTGATATGAAGTTCCTCTCCGGGTTCCTACAGACTCCCAAGAACAAAATTCAAGAGTTTTCAAGATGATGTGTTTTTTTTTTTAATTCAAGGTTTCAACACATGCGTAAATGGATACGCCCCTTACCTGTTTTCTGCCCTACATCAACTTGATCAGCTGTTACTTCACACAGCAGTACTAGCTGGAAAGTCATTTTATACAAAAGAACTGCTAAAAGTCTGGAAAGTCACTGCTCACACTCACAGCAAATTGCTCACTACCACGTAGTTTGATTCTTCTTGTGTGCTTTTTTTCAACAATGAATGAAAGTGGGGTGCAATGCCAAATGTCACCAAATACCTTCATTTTCCCTCACTACACTGACATCCTTTGGCAATTTGACTATCTGGAAACGTTGTTTGAAAAAGCTGAGAATTCTGTTAACAATAGTTGAAGCTTTGGTGCGAGTTGACAGTGTGGTGTCCAAAGAATTTCAGATTTCAGCACATCTGCCTTTGAGCAAAACGAGTCCATTGTGGTTGAAGAGCTCGTACTAGATTTGCGCATTTTAATTTAATTTAATGGAGACACAACATTGGCATTTGACACTGCTGCTGCTGTACGGTTTGTAAGAAAGAGCGAGATGGGTATCGCTGCCGAAGATTTGCTCAACGCCAGTAGAGCCATGTGCTTTTTCCTTTGCTGTGGCTAACCAAGGTGCTCTCGCCCATTGCTTGCATATCAACACTTTTTTTTGCAGACTGTGCAGTAGCAGGCATGTTTGTTTCCTTTGTCTTCTCTCACCCAGTCAGAATACTCGGGTTTATCCAACCACATTTTCCTCCAAGCATTTTTAAGCTTCGTTCACGAACCAGCAATCACAGAGCACTGAACAAGTCGGAAGCTCAAGACTTTAGCACATGTGTAGAATCTAAAAATTGCGGAAGTTACAAATTATCTCCCTTGGCTAAACAGCAGACGACTATGCGGGTTCGTGACTACGTAAAAATTTGTTTCTAAATAATTTTTCATCAACCTGAAGGCAAAAAAATCAAATGCCATTTTTTTTTTTGCCACATTAAATTTTTTTTGAGCCAATGGCTTGATTTTCAAAGGTTTTCAAGGTGGTTTGGTCAACAGAATCACATTTTATTGTTTTCTTGGGTTTTTAAGGCTTGAAATTCGCTCTCAGAATTCAAGAGGTTTCAAGGAGTGTACGAACCCTGCAGAAGAGGAAAAAAATGGATTTGATTTTACAGTTTATACTGGGTAAACCAATTGGTTTTTTTTACAAATGGCTGCCAAATATATGTTGAGTAGTAGCAGCAGCAGCAGTATCAACACAAACTTGACTAAAAAGCAGATTTGTTCTGGCAATGTAATTCATGACAAATTTATTTTGGAAGATTGGCACCAATGACGGCGACTTGGTCATGTTGAAAATCCGTCACTTTCCCATTCTCTAATTTGATGACAAAGCCACACAGAATTCAAACATAAGCTGCATCAATGTAAATGTGAAATTTCAGACACATGAAGAAAAGCAGTAAAATTTCAAGCATCAGTTCGCTGCCTGGAAAATACAAATGCTGCAAGTCTGAAAATCAGATTTCCCAGGAGAAGAAAAAAAATCAGATTATTTAACCCCACAAGACATACTACGAGCTGAGTTATGGTGCAAGTATTTTGATTTCGGCACGTTTATTTGTTTTTTAGGATAATGTGACTGGGACTCGACTACGTTATGCCCACTGGCCCGCTCTTGTAGTACACCAAAAATTGCAAAAACGCAAAAAATTTGAGTTGCGGCAGTTGTATTTCCCGGCAGCGAGTTGTCAGTTTGAAAACAAATAAAAAATGTGTAAAAAGGCTACTAGTGTAGCAGCTGCAGGAGTGCAGCAAGATGGAAAAAGGAAGTCAGCTTACAGCCCCGAAATCATGGTGCTCATCCTCTCTCTACAAACACCACCTGCCCTCTGACATACTTTCACAAGTCAAACCGCACAGTCTCCTGACATCTGTTCACTTGAAGGGAAAGATAAACGTTTACAGATATTAAAAACAATCAAAGAAACATGCAAGCAACACAAAGTTCTTGGGAGCGTTCTGCTGAAAGTGAAGCATGACAGTAACAGTCGTCACCACACTGACAAACCAACGGAACAAACGACAGGCACTACCGAGGCCACAGAACAGGGTTTTTTTCTCTCTCTCTCTCTCTCTCTTTTTGCCTTTCAACCTTCTGAGCTGAAATGTCACAGTTGAAACATATGGTCACTGGCTTGTTCCATTCAGCGGGTAGTCAGGTGACACCCTTGCTTAGGGAGGGCTGGAAGGCACGGACTGACTCACAGGTACCAGTGAAGAGAAGTGTGATCACTGTCTCTTTCTTTACCAGTCTTCTCTTTCTCTCACATCCCCACCATCCTCTGCAGTTGAGGAGGAGGGATTGCCAGGCAACATGTAAGTGAAGAGAAGTGTGATCACGGTCCCTTTCTTTACCAGTCTTCTCTTTCTCTCACATCCCCACCATCCTCTGCTGTCAAGGAGGAGGGGTTATCAGGTAACATGTAAGTGAAGAGAAGTGTGGTCACTGCCTCCACAAAGGAGGCAGAAAGACACTGGTTTGGTCACCAATGCACCCAAGTACTTGAAGGCATCATCAGGAGGGGCTCTCCATGACACCACATCCTCCTCTGCTACACCTGCAGCTTCACATCATCTAGCTAACTTTACAAAGCAGTACTGTCTTTCAACTTAAAAAAAAAAACACGCACAAAAAAACAAAATCTTCTAAATATTACATTTTGGACATTTTCAAATCAATAAATTTTCCACAAAATCTGGAATTTCAATTGTGATCTTAAAAGTTTTCAAAACAACAACAAAAATCCAAGGCAGAGTCTGTCCCAGACGCAACAGAAGTAGTAGTTGTGACAGCAGTAGCTGTAGTAAAGGGGTGGCCTGTCAAAATGCCATGTAGCAGCATGTCATCTCTGTCCTCAAGGTCCATGCACCATGTTATAACACTGCACTGCCTTCATCAACCCTCTGCCCTACTAACGCACTGACTGCAGCCACAACTCCCCCCACCCCGGTCAACAGTTTTTTTTTTAGTCATCAACCAGCCCCACATGACCCATGCAGACACAGACATTCTCCGTTACGCTTTGAATTACTGACATGTATCTGCGGTCGCGGGGCGGGGCAAAGTAGGGTCCTGACTGGGGGCCGGCCAGACTCTTGAGCTGCATGTCGATCTCCTGCTTGGCCTGCCTCAGCTGTTCCACCTCCTGCACACAGCCAACACTGCTACATGCATCACTGTGCTCTGACTCCATACAGTTGGCTCTCATGTCCACACACACACAATGTTGTCATACCCTCCACACAAACACATCACACATCAATCAAATCCTGTTCTGAACACTACTTAGCAACACACTTTTTACACTCGTGTCCACACACACACATACCGTCATCCCCACCACATAAACACAACACCACATACACACATCAATCAAATCCTGTTCTGAACACTACTTAGCAACACACTTTTTACACTCGTGTCCACACACACACCACATACACACATCAATCAAATCCTGTTCTGAATGCTGATTGGCAATTCAACAACAGCTTCTTTCCCTTTCCTGGCAACCCCCGCCCCCCCTCCTCCAAATCCCTTTCTTCCCTCTCCACCCATACTTCTTCCCCTTACGTTGTTCATACCCTGGCAGTGAAAAAACTAAAACAGACTGCAGCAACAAGACAGGAAAAGTCCATCTTCTTTTCATGATCCTAAACTCCCAAGATCTTGTTCGATATCAACATAAAGAAAAGAATTCATCGAGATGGTAATAGTCTACAGATTTCTTCCTTCTGTTCTTTATGCCCAGACGTATTCTGATGGCAATACCAACAAAATAATCTGTCAAGACAGTAAACCTCTTGCTTTCTATTCAAAGTACAAGAGGCTACTTTAACACTCTGAAAGAAATGTTCATCTGATTATTTTTCAGCTCCAGAGCGCCACAACCATTTGCACTTCGACATCATGCTGACTGGGGCAACAGACAAGACTGTTTCCGACTGGCTGCCAAATGTCAACAATACTGATAGCAGCTAAACCAATTTTCAGATCTCAAGAGAACAGAGTTTGGCTCCAGCAGAATTCTTCATAACTAAAAGAACGTGGATCCAGCCAGCCAAACGCAGTGTGTGGAGAAGAGCAAAGCATGCAAGTGCCCACCCAGCCAGGCAGCCTGCTGTTACCTTCAGATGCTCCAGGTGGTACTCCAGCAGCAGCCTGGCATTGCTGATGCTCTCCTGCGTGCCCACGAAGATGAAGGGGATCTGGCCCAGGGCGTCCATTGCCTGCCAACAACACGCAGCACCAACGTTATAACCAACAAAACTGGTCAGGGTTTGTTCTTTTATTTTATGCTTTTTTAAGTCCAGCTTACCAAAAGGCCATACCAAGGGTTTCCAATGAAGGCGGAGATCTTACAACTCCCAGATCTTTATCTTTATGATAAATTGGGTCATGTTGCCAATAGAACAAAAACTTTATCATACTAAATTGCACTTGATACACGCTTGCACACACACACATCCACATATAAAAATATGCTACTCAGTTGCTCTGTACGACACATATAAACAGGGAAAATCTGATAGGTATCAACTGCTCAACCTTGTGGAGAATACTTTGCCTATCCTTATGTCAGTGACTGTAGCTTGATATCAATCTCAGACCTGTTTATCCTAAAACTGCTACTGGTGCATTTTCCAGCTAAAGTGAGCACATTTTGTATACACACTTTCCAAATGTGTGTAAGTGTGTGATGGGAGTAGGTGGGCGGGGAATTGATTTGTTTTCATCTATCACCACAACAAATAGATTCTGCCGACATCAATTACATTCAAGCTTGATCCATCAGCATACTTAAGTACAAAGTCAGATTATCTCACCAGTCCCCCCCCCTCCCCCCGAAAGATATTTCGGGGCCTGTAGTCCCTGCTATCATTCAAATGTATGTATCCATTATCATTCCAATGTATCCACTATAATTCCAACGTATCTGCATGTCATCAAAGACACAAACGCAGCGAGACACAATATCATTCGCACAAAGTTTGTGAGATTTGTTGTTTTTTGGTCAGAGCATACCAACACTGTCGTCACACACCTCAAGTGCAATTATCACTCAAGAAATTCATCACCAGATTTTTTTTCTCTTTTTTTTTGTATCTTCTGTGTGTATGTGTGTGTGGTGGGGGTGGTGGTTTGTGATCCTCTTCATAATATTTTCACCAAGTATGGGTACAAAAGACAGCAAAATCATAAGGGTAACAAGTCTGCAATCTGGTTTTGACGTAACTGTTGTCGTTGCACTGTTTCATCGGCAATGGAGGAATGGGAGAAAAAGTGCAGACAGAATCCATTCAATACCCGAGGAACAAAACATTCCAAACACCCGTCAGCTTTCTTATTAATAATAAAAGAATTGCCTTGGCTTAAGGCTGTGTCAGGCCAATTGACATAGGCTAGAACACCAAGGCTACATCAAAATGTTGTTATGTTCTGCAGTTATGCGGGGATTGTTTTCAGTTGTGACAAGCTCCTAGCGTAACATTATCAGGCTCCAAAATCCCCCGAAGTCGGAGTGTGGCTG
>LFLW010434895.1:461-13827 GCA_001262575.1 Conus tribblei | reverse complement strand
GGGGGGGAACAGCTGTGGATTTCTTTATTGTAAAACTGGTGAATACAACGCACTGAAACAGAAAGGAACAGGATAAAAAGAACAAGACATCTTCAAGTGAGAAAATAAAATGATAAGAAATAACGAATTTTGTACCGTCACTGTGTAGACCTATAACTGTAGTTGTTAGATTGAAAGTAACCATGCACCATCCACCCCACCCCCCCAGTACACACACACACACACACACCATCCCATATTGTCGTCCCCATCGTTTCCATTACCCCCTGTAAACAACCCCACCCACCCACCTGTTCTGCTCTGATGTAAGCTGAAAGTAATCCATATTGTTATTCAGGCCCTGTTCTTCATTGTGTTTGGCAACACAACACCTGTGCACGCATGCACATATTTGTATACACACTACCGTACTAGTAGCACAAACGTCACTTGTTAGGTAGCCCAAAGCGTGACCAGTACATATACTGGGTTAATGTACAGACCTGCCAGGCATCTGTTTAGTCAGCAATGTCATTGTTTCTAGGCCTGTGCCCCTTTCCCTTCCACCACCTCTGCATTGTGTCAGTCTCGATGTTCGATGCTCCAAGGAGAAAATAGCCATTCTCATATCCGATGAGCGCAAACCTGTGAGATGCAGATGAGACGGCTGCTAAATCAGGGGTAGGAATTTACTGTTTCCTTGCCCATGAGACCCTCTCCCACAATCTTTTCTTTTCAGTCGTCCATTTACTTAGTTTTCTTTCATGGTTTAGCAGATGTACTGTTACTTATTTATTGATTACTGCAAGTTGGGGCACCATCTTGATGAAAATGGATTTGCTTGCAGGCAACCAAATCCTTTTTCTTTCCCTTTTTAAAAAAAAAAAAATTATGTATCATGGATTATTTAAACAGCCTAATTTAGAGATTCTAATGGATTAATTGATTATTTTAATGGAATGTTTATGTTCAGATAATATTGTTGCCAAGAATGAAAGTGTAAACATTCTTTCCATGTTTCCTGTGTTCAGACCAATGCCAAGAAAAGAAGGAGGAAGGAAAGAAATTCATCTGAGGCCTTCTTTTGGGTTGAATGCCATCAGTAGGGTCTTTTTGAGGCCAGTCTAGTTATATGTACTTGTGTGCATGTTTTAATGTTTGTACTTTAATTACAGGAGTTACTCCCCTTATAGTTTTGATTGTTCTTCTTGTGCTTAGGCTGCCAACATCAATAAACTGACGAAACTACAGCACTTATTTGAATTGGCCCCAATGTTTTTAGAACAAACAAGCAGACAAACACACCTACTTTTTGCCCTACCACTACCCTGGATAGGAAAGTGCTGTGATAGGTACCAGCTGCTCACAGGCACAATGCTTTTCAGCTCCCAGCATTGATCTGGGGGCCTAGAACAGCCCTGGCATAATCTAGTGCAGTGTTGTTGCACTAAACCTGAAAAAAAAAGGTCAGCTCACTCTTGTCCCTGCCCTGCTCTGCAGAAGTGAAAACCATGTGCTGTTTTAAGTTCATGTCGGCATAAGTGCACTAAACGCTGCAACATACGTGTAGGAAACAGTGAGTTTTCTAATACCATAAATGTTTATAGTGACATTTGTTTAGCTGCACAAGATCATTTTATTTGTTAATGGCATAAAGTTTTAGACTGAAGTAAAAACAAATCTCAGTTTTCTAGAAATTATGAAAACGATTTCTGACCAGAAAAGTGTATAAAATTGTCAGGTCTGTATAGTTGTTGTAAACTTATGATTTAGGTGGGACTTAAGCCAAGGTTTGGATTTTCCAGTGAGGAGGAATGTCTGTAGAATGTGTGATAAAAAAAAAAAGATGGGAGATGAATTTCATTTTGTTATTCAATGCCAAAATACAAACAAGCAGATTTAAGAGTCCAATTGATACTTTTAAAATACATAAATTTGTGTCATGGAGAAGTCAGTTTGTATTCTGATGAATGAATGAACGAAAATTAAGTCATTTAACAGTTCTAATTTTGCCATTCATTCTCTGTCTCTGTTCATTTTCCCTTTTAGCCATTTTGGTTACAAGCAACTACACTTTGCGCTACTTGTGTTATATATGTTTGTGTGGTTTTCTTTTTTTTGTATGTTTTAATTTACATTCTTTACACCACCCACCCTTACCCCCACTGAATTACATCAATCTTTGAATTGTGTACAGGATTGCTTTTCTGTGTCCGTTATTTGATCATGTTTATTTTTGTTTGTTTATGTTTTGCCTAAAAAAAGAAAGAAAAGAACAGCAAGTTCTGTGCTTTTATGTGTGTAAAGTGCATTTGGTGGCGGAGTGTTTCAGTGTTTTCTCTAGTTTGTCTAACATTACACCATACCAATGTCTCACTTCCGGTAGTTTACTGTCATGATTAAGGCTCAAACATCAGCTACAATATTGATAGAAATGTTCAGGTGTTTGTAAAAATTGTTTCTTTGCAAAAGATGTGCTTTCTGTCAACCAGACCCCATACATTAGCAGCTTAGCGTGTCAACTAGAGGTCACTGGAAATCAGGATCAGTGGGTACGTCGATGAAAAGCAAGATGGCCAGCATGGACAAGAGGTTGTTCACTACAGCTGCCGCCAACTCCGGCTCCAGCGCAGATACCGGAGATCTTGAGAAGAATAAGGGTCGACCTGCAGGTCACAGCATGAGTGATCAACAGCATATGGTGGGTGCTTGCAGTTCTGCTGGTCTTGTGGCATTGACTGCTGGTTGGCGTACATGTTTGTGCTTGTGTAGTGTGTGTTTTCTGTATTATAGTAGTATGTTTTAGTTGTCTTTTCCAACAGTCTTGTTTTGTTGTTGTTTTTTAATTTATGAATGTCTGGCATATTCAGGTTTTGTGCATTGTGTACAAAAAAATTTGTCCTCGTCAGGGTTCAAAGGGTCCTTTCAAGTCCTTGGTTCAGGTGCTGGGATTTGGTATTTCATGAAAAGGCCTTTCATGGCTTTGAGTTGCCAAGCTGGGCCTTTGATACATCATCTGGAGTTTCTACATGAAACGGATCCTTTTGAGTCCTTTTATGCAGAAAACTGGCCCTACCTATAATAATTGAACTTAATCACACAAATCCCATGAAAACCATGGCAGATGATCCATATATAAATATGTAAATCTGTTTTCAAAACATGATCTTGAGTGTCTTCAGAATCAGCTTCCGTTTGGTCAAAGGTACATGCAAGCTTAAGTGCAAGTGTGAAATGAGAAGAGGATGATAATGGGGATGTGCTCTTTTCAAGACAAAGCCTGGAAAGAAAAACATTTATGCTGCATGGATTCACAAAGATCTGAAAGATTGACACATTGTTTAATGCATTTTTTGCAGTAGTCCTTTAAAGCTGAGTTTGATGGGTAAAACCAGTCGACAAGATGCAAAGACTGATCACTGTGTTGGGAAGGAGTAAATGTACCAGGCAGACTCACAATAGTATGAATGACTCTCACTTTCCTGCATTTTTCGGTGAAAACTTGATGTTTCCATAACAGAATCAACCCAGACTGCATGTGGGAAAATCCAGTTTGCCCATCAAGTTGGGTTTTTTTTTTCTTCACAAAATAGATCACAAAGGTTTGTATCCCAAAACAAATAGAGACAAATACTCTCAAGTGTGCACACACATATGTACACATGCACTAATGCCCACACCCACCCACACTTGTGTGCATGTGTAGGTGTGATGTATGTGTGTGTGTGTGCATGTGGGTGTGTTTTGACATTATCTGTGTGCACATTTTTTTAAAAATGTGCTTCTCTGTGTATGTGTGTTACTTCATTTACTTGTCAAGCCCCAAATGATGTCAAAACTAAAGCCTGAAATATAGGATACAAAGAGAAAACAAAAAGAAAAAGAAGGAATTAATGAAATTTTAAAGATTTTTGTTTTTGTAAAACAAGAAATATTGTAGACAAGATGTAACTTTCTTTATCAACATTGATTGTTTTACAGAACGGCAAGAGGAAAAGCTCGGATCTTGGTGAAAAGAGCAAGGCTTCACCGTCCACCAGTAGCTATCCACCATCACCAGAGGGTTCACAGGACGATGTCAAGCCACGTGTGAAGAAGTTCTTCTGTCCTTGCTGCAACATCGGGCACCCCACCTCAGAAGCCCTCATCAACCACATCAAAGAGTTCCCCATCAAGATGGAGACCTTCAGCTGTAACATCTGCATGCTGGAGTTCTTCGTCAAGAGCGACCTCATTGACCACCAGCGCCTGGACCATCAGGTGACCACCCACAAAACGTTCAAGTGCGACGAGTGTGACCTAGAGTATGCCAACCTGAGCCAGCTCACTCGCCACAAGAAAATGCATGAGGAAATCGCCAAGAAGCTAGCTGCCTGTGGTGTTTTTCTTCCCAAACCAAAGAGGACTGAACCGTCCCCAACCAAAGAAAATACGTCCGGTTGTGTTTTTCCCTACTGCTATCCACTGTCAACAACCAGCTCGGGTTCAGCGAATCAGGCTGAGAAATGTTCTCCTGTGTCTGATAAAAAAGAAACAGTAGAAGTCAAGCCCAAAGAAGAGGAGGCTGAGGCAGTAGAAGAAAGCAAGACGACAGAAAAGAGCGTTTCTGCCAACCCCCCAGTCACCAAGAAACAGAAGTCCACAAGAACAACCAGATCCAGAGAAAAAACTCCTACGGATTTTTATATCAGCCTTGGTGCTCAAGATCAAGAAGAAGCCAAAAAAGAAGAAGAGGGTGACACAGAAACATTGAAGCCTGAAGAAGATTGGCAAGAGTACAACTCATCGGATTATGCATCCTATGAAGAGGATACTTTAGATGACCCCGATTACTATGAGATGAAACCTCAAAGAGGTAGGCCGCGACTGACCAGGAAGGTGGAGAAACAAGAGACAACTATCAGACTGCGGGTAAAACGAAAACACAGCACACCAGAGTCAAAGGTGGGTGTTGAAGAGCAACGAATGAGAAAGTCTGCTGTGAAGAAAGAGCGAAAGACAAGAGCCAGACTCAAAAGACAGGAAAGAGTATGCAGAAGGAGCGAAAACAAACCTGCTCCTAAGAAGCCTTCAGAAGAGACAGAGGACATTGAAGTTCCAGCTGTGAGTACTTAACTGACATGGCTGCTGTGTTTACAATATTAATTATAACGATGAGAACAATAATAATGGATAATTTGTGTAGAGTATGACACCCCAGCCTCTCCCTAAGGGTTTGACTAAACGCTCTGAAATGAAGCAAAGTTCAGACATGAACACTACATGATATACAAAGTAAGGGTACTAGCAGATATCCCTTCACACACCAACCTTGAGAGGGCTTTGTGTGGTTGGTTTAAAACCTTCACATATATCCACTTTTGAAATCTTTCCATCTGTCTCCTGTCCTTGCCTCTTTGCGTCTCTGCCCTTAAAAGTTCTGTCTGTCAGTCCCAGGTCTTTCCCTGTCACTCGCTCCTCCAGTTTTGTCTAAAAGTTGTCTTTCCCCTGCTTCCTTTAGACTGTCACTCATTCATGCATGTGTGCGCACACACACACACACACACACACACACACACCACACCACACCACACGCACACCATACCGCACCACACCACACCATGCCACTCAAGCATTCTCTGTTTCAAGTTATGTGAAGTCATGTTTGCATACAAGACTTTGTTGACTAATTTTCAAAGCAGAATGGGATACTAGAGGGTTTTAATTTTTAAAGCAGAATGGGATACTAGAGGGTTTTAATTTTTAAAGCAGAGTGGGATACTAAAGGGTTTTAATGTTTAAAGCAGAACACGATACTAAAGGGTTTTCATTGAACATCCGTATTGTTCCACATATGTTTCAGCCATGTGTCCAACATCGCCATTCTGCTTTGTCAAGTTGACGCATAGCTTGGCTGGTGCTTTCTGTTTTTAGCTTGCCTGTCGGAGATGCATGCTATGCAGTGCTGTGATGGCTAAAAGATAAATGGCATCTTTGATTTTGTACTGACTAGGAAAATTGTAGGCTTGATCAGCAAACTCTGATCTCCTGTGGTTACACACACTGCAGAATTTTAAAAGATAAACTCAAATGACCACTGTTTTTCTATTTCAAAGAGTTGACTGATGTCTAAAGGATATTTTTGTATGGGATTTTGTGTGTCATGATGCACATAATGATGCCAAGACTAAAATCCCAAACCAAGCAATGTCCTGTGAGTAAAATACTGATCCGCATTATATCTACAGCCACATCTCACTTCATTCTTATAAATAAACGCTCACTCTTTTTCTCTTTCTCTCTCTCTCTTTGGCACTTGCATGCATGCACACACACACGCACACACACACACACACACACACATACAGTTTACCAAGAGAATGAATTTGCTTTAAATGGAACCAAAATGAATCATGGTAAAGACCATACATGGTCAGTAATTTGAAAAACGGAAAATTATAAGGATTTATAGCTAAAAGATAAACTGAAAAGAAAATTGCCATGGCCATCTGTTTTGATGACAGATAAATATAGCCAGAGAGGGGGTGGGGGAGGTGTAGCACAGATGCCATGCGCTGTGATGATGTGCCAAAATCAAGAACTCAAGAGTCAATGACATGTACATCTAGAGAGGCACCCGATACCACTTAAGATCTCAAGAAATGTAATTGGTGTAAAGAGGGCTTATGCTGCACTCTCTTGAATCAGTCAAGTTCCAGTGATACATCTTGAGTAAATCTGTGTCTTTGTGGCCAAAGGAAAGCAGATCCTTCCATCAAAGCCACACAGCTTCTTGGCATGCTAAAAGTTTTACACTCTCACTGGCTTTGGGCCTGTGAGGGGTAAAAATGTGCTGTGACAGAAAATTTTCAATACAATCTGTTTTGTTGCTGGATAAAACTGAATTTTACTGGAACCTGTGAAAGTACACTATGTCATTTTTTTTTAGTATCACTAGTTTTTTTGTGTGTGTAAGTTTTTTGTTTGTTTTTTCATTTAACAGAAAAATTCTGCAGACATTTATGTAGTCTGATAAAACCTTAGAGAAAAAGTTAATGCCTTTTAATTCATGTGTACTAACCATTGTGATTAAAAAGTTAATGCCTTTTAATTCATTTGTACTAACCATTGTGATTAAGACTTTTCCCCCATTGCAATGAAGATTTAATGCGTAATTTTATTTAAAGTATGTTTCTTTTTCTGGTGTGGTCTTTTCCTGCTTAGATCCATTCTGGTCTAGGATTTTGCTGATTAGGAAATAGTTCTACCCTGATGAGTATTGCAGTGATTTACATGGAAAAAAAATTACAGAGATTGAACAAAACAACAACAAGCAGGGTGTAGGTTTGGTGTTAAACTTTTGTCTTTCAAACTGGAAATGACCAACATCAAGTTTGTCACCTCATTGTCATTGATTTTCATAAGTGTAGTCACACCGAAGTTCTGTTGATATTCAGCGTCTCTCCCTGTCTGCTGCATTAATTCACAATGTTATGATTTTAGACTTGAATGCGTTTAACCTAACGGGGACCATTTCTACTGATATTTGTGTGATTTTTTTTTTTTTTAACCTGTTATTAGTGTGAAGTCTTTTTTTTTTTTTCTTTTTAACTGAAACAAATAAGTATGATGTTGAACACTAACTTGCAGCATTTACGGAACAAAGACGGCTCCTTCCAGTGCCCAGACTGTGAGGTGATCTGCTACTCACTGCGCGGGCTGAACCGGCACCGCAAGTACCACTTCCGCACCATGGACCGCATGAAGTGCATTCTGTGCGAGGAGGAGTTCACCAACAAGCAGAGCATGAACAGTCACATGAGTCGGGAGCACCGGCTGAAGCAGAACAAAAGCACGGACGCCGTGTGAGTCCTGACAGGGACCCCCATTCCAGAAAACAACTGTTGACATATTTTTGTTTCGGTTTTACGCACGTCACCAAGTAATACTTTCACACATGACCAAGTAATATTTTCTGGGGTTGGTGGGGGTACTTCGTCACTTACACTTCAGCTGAGGAAGAGAGGAAAGTGATTTTCAGTGTCTCATAAAAAAAACCTGATGCTTTGGTACAAACGACATTTTGTTTTGGCGTTGTATACCATTCCACTTCAAACTTTGTACAAGACATTGACGTTTTGGCTGCGTTGATTGGCCAGAATTTAACAGCTGGCCAACACAAAGAAATGTGACTGCTACACACTTCCAGTCCATGGCTACATCCATTTTCTTTCCCTCATTCCAAGGCGAAATGCCAAGCAGGATGCCTGTTAAGATTTTTTGGCTCTTTCTCGCTATCCACCTCACAGGTCACCAGCCATCTTGTTATTTTGTCTATCGCATTGTGGCTAACCGTCAAGTGACATTTTCTTTTGATGTGCGAAGACAAAATTGAAAATTTAGTAATCAAGTCCACATCTTGAGTTTTCCTTTGAACTCTTTGCCACATTCAAGTTTGTTGTCAACATCCACGGGTGACATGACAAATCAGAAACTTCTTGAGTAGTTTTGCATCTCTTATGAAGCAAATGTGTAGATAACATATTTTCACAAGCAAGTTCATAACATCGGGTTGTATTGCCTGAACAAAGTTTGAAGTTACCAACACCATACCTATTTCCATATTTCATTGAAACCAGTGAAGTTTCATTAAAAAAAAAAAAAAGTTGCTAGGCTGTTTGATTTGCATGGAAAAATTCTTTTGACTTAAAAAAAAAAAAAAACATCAGTTATTGAACTAGTGCATGAAGTAGTTAGAGTCTTTATTTTTAAGATTGTTAAAAAGTAGATGTAAAGATTTGACCACATTGAAAAAATGTCAAAATTTTCATTTTCGTGTGTTAAGATCTGGTTGGATTATTCTTGTTTTAAGTTTTTATCAGTAAGAAATTATTGAAAACTTCAAAACTCCTACATATTTGTACTTTGTGGTGTATCTCTGTTGGCAGTTTTCATAAAATTACGTCTGGTGGTTGCTTAAAGAGAATTCTGTTGTCCAACATGAAAAGGATTTCTTCAAATGATCAGATTGTATTTCATAATTATGTTCAAAGACAAAAGCATTAAAAATATGCACCATTGTAACTCCTATTTAACAGTGATTGTGAGTAGGGAAACGATCAGTGTATTCTTAATCAAGTGAAAATTTTTCACAAGAAATTTGTACTTTCATTTTCTCACTTCTCCTTAGACATCGTGCAATCTTTGCTCAAACAAAGCAAGCACTGGACAGAAACACTTATAGGCAAGTGCTGACTCATGTGAATGGGTTCATTGATCAAGTTTGTACATGAATGAAAAACGTGTTCATTTCATAGTTGGTGTTCACTAGAAAATTAATTTTCAAAACATTATTGCAGTATTTTGGTGTAAAAATAAAAACCTTCTGGTTGAATTGTTTGAAATAGTAAAACCACCCAGTACATGTAACAGAACTGTTTAACGTTTGGTTTTATTGTTGTCCTATTTATTTTATTGTTAATAGTAAATAAGTGTCCATATTAAGTCAAGTTCACTTTTTTTGGTTGGTTTGTTTGTTTAACTTCATCCATTGTGTTACTGTCTTTATGGCCCTTTCTTTGTTCTAGAAACGCTGTTTAGTTTTCTCTCTGTGGCAACAGCTCTGAAACACCCTGTGTGGCTGGCTGAGCTCCAATTAATTAACACTGAAAGCGAACCTGATGGTGTGGGCAGGTCAGGCAGCCAGGAGATCCGCTGCACAGAACCCTACTGCCAGGAGGTCTTCACGAGCAACATCTCCCTGTCCAAGCACCGCATCAAGGACCACGGCATCGACAAGTCGCAGCTGCACCGCTGCGAGCACTGCGGCAAAGTGTACCCGGGCAGCACGGAGCTGAAGAACCACAAGCGCATGCACACGGACGAGCGCCCCTTCAGCTGCAGCCTGTGCTCCAAGGCGTACCGGTCGTCGGGCGGCCTGCTGTGGCATCTCAAGACCCACAATGAGAAGTCGCATGACATCCTGAACAAGTATAAGGAAATGTGAGCGCCTGGCTTTGGTCTCTCTCACTTTGGTGAACCTGTCTGTCTAGTCTGTTATCTGTATGTCTTGCGGTCTTTCATTCAGTGTATCGCTGTCATTCTCAGTACCACCTCTCTTACCTTGTTTCAGTGGATGGGGATTAGAGAAGGCAATTGTTACCAAAAAAAAGTTATTAAAAAAAAAAAAACTGAAGAAAATAAGAAAAAAAAGAGAAAAATTTATATGCATGAATGTCTCCTGTGAGTAGTACTGGAAAAAGGTGGGGTTTTTTTTTTTGTTGTTGTTTTATTTTTTGTGGTTCTTTCTGGTAACAGTTCCTGGTTGTGGCAATAGGGTCTTAAATTCCTCATTGACATTCACCGAAGACTTAAAGAAAACACTGTTTGCTTCAGTCACATAAGTTACTGTCAGTGCCAACGTGTCCAGATGTTGGTTAACTGCTGTCATGTTGTGTATGATTTACACTAATGTCCAAGCTATCATTATTATAATAGCACACCTGTGCTGTTGAATCATATAGTCATGCTAATTGCACTGTTGTCGGCATCAATTTTTTTTTTTAATATCTTGCAATACGAGGTGAAGGTAAGGTGTCGAAATTCTCCCAGTTCAATTTGACCACAATGCAAAAGTCTGCAGTAGAAAAGGAAGCTTCCCTAATTGAATTGTAGCATCTTTTAACCGTTAACTTTCCCAAAGAATTAGTGTGACACTGGAAAGTGGTCTGATCCCAGCATGATGGAATCGAGTGGTTCAGTAGCTGGTGAGGAAGGCAGGCAGACAGACAGAATGAGGTGGATTGGCAGTTATCAGGTTGAGCGTTCTTATGCGGAATTGTGTGCAAGAAATTAAGATTGTTCTTGAAAAATGAAAGGAAAGAAGGTACTTGCCACCTTTCTTTGGCAGCCTCCGACTCCATCACCTTCCCCCACATACTTCATTACCTCCCAATATTGTACTTGCCTCCTTTCTTTCACAAACCTCACCTTTCCCCCCACCCCTGTCATGCCTCACCATCTCCCATCTCCCCCGCATGTGATCATGAGTTTTTCAGTTTTTTTTAATGCTGTTAGCAGGCAGCACTGGCTAGATCATTCCTTCCACCACTACCACCACCACCCTCCTTCCTTCTTCCCTTCTGTGACCCTCCCATGTTCCTTCCAATCATCGGTTTATCTGTCGATGTTAGGTAATAGTGATGGTGTTGCATTACTTAATAGTTGCCCTCATCCACCTCAAACCACATCCCATGCCTCCTCATTCCCACTTTATTTCTCCTACCCCCTTCCTACTCCCATCTCCACCCTGTCTTCAGATTTTAAGTTTGATCCAGCGGACAAAAGGACTCGGAGCAAGCAAAATGAATAGTTCTGTTTTCAAGATGGATTACAATGGCCCCCATATGCTGCTAGTGAAAGATATGTACATCTCTCATTTTTTCGCTTTTCTTCCTTCCCCCCTCCCCCCTTTCTTTTTTCTTTTTAATTGAAATCTTTGTCAAGTCATTGGTACAGTGACAGAGGTTAGCATGCATTTGTTTCCCCCACTGTTAAGTTATTAAGTAGTTCTCTATTGCAGAAAAATAACAGAAGAGGGTAACTATGCCTGCGAGCTGTGTGGCAAGGAGTTCAAGTCGGTGTACGGCATCCGCATCCACAAGGAGAACCCCCAGAAGAAGTGCTCGGCCGCCCCGGGCTACTGGGGCAAGTGGAAGCCCAAGCCGGCCATGTGCGAGGTGTGCGGGCGCGAGTTCCCCTCCAAGGTGACCCTGAAGAGCCACATGGTGACCCACACGGGGGAACGGCCGCACAAGTGTCGCTACTGCGAGGCCACCTTCAAACATTACAAGAACAAGTGAGGGAGGTTTTGCTGTGTGGGGTTGTGGTGAGGACTAGGACTGTGAGAGTGCTTCGGGGAAAACGGTGGTGGTGTGTTTATGATTAAATACTTATTATTTGTGAAGATTGTTTTGGTTCGAGAGTTTGTCATTTGTTTCAGAAGAGAATGATCAATGTAAATAATGCTAACAAAATTTACTAGTAAAGACTTTTTTCTTCTCTGAAGATGGAGTATGGCTGCCTTAATGGCGGGATAAAAAAAAAAGGTCATACACACAAAACTCCACTCCCTTTGTTGGGTAGATGGAATTAATACTTTCTGTCCATATAGGTAGTGTCCGCCGGAGTATCGGCCTGCGTACGCAAAAGAAGACTTTTTTCTTTGAGAGTTTGCTATTTGTTTTCAAAACATAATGCTTAAATTAATATAAATGATACCAATGTTATTTGTATAATCGATTCTGGGGCACGTTGAATCTGCACTGGTCGCAGTTCATAGTGGCTGGTAGTGCACTGTAGTACATATTTTCAAGCAATGAAATAAAGATGTGCTGTACGTTGACAGCAACGTCACTGCTTCATGGACCCGTAAAGGAACTACAGTTTGCTTACCGTTTGTTGCAGGTTTATACATGAGAAGGTGCACAAGAATCAGAAAGACTTTATCTGCAACGTGTGCGGCAAAGCCTTCTACGATGGCACAAACCTGAAGACCCACATTGCCAGCCACAAGGAGGTGAAAGACTTGCCCTGTCAGCTGTGTGGAAAGCTCTTCCATGTCGAGATCAACCGGCGCAGGCACGAAAAGCGCTGCCGGAACTTCATCAGGTGCCCCGTCTGTGCAGCGGTGTTCCGTCAGCAGGAACGTCTGATGAGGCACGTCATAGTCAACCATAGCAGCTCACAGATGCCAAACTTGGATTGGTTGTCAGCCCAGCCGGTTCATTACTTACAGTGTAGCAACAGTGAGCCCGTCATTAGGCAGCCGCCGCCTCCCATAGAGAATAGCAGCAACTCCACATTTGTGGATTCCTTCTCTTTGTTTGTGGACCACCAGCCCCCACAGCAGTCGGGTTAGTGCTGAGTGATAATGTCACATAGGGTAGAACATGATGGAGTTTGTCTGGACAGTGCTTGGAACTGCAGTAGATGACTCTGTGTGTGTATTGCTGACATTCTGACCCTGACATGTAAGACAGTCTTGATGCAAGCATTGTGTACAGTACTGTTAACATAAAACATTTGTGTTGCTTGTACCAGGCTGTGACCATTGGAAAAGATGTGTTTCTTTGATATTTTGCAGCATAATCATCATAGATTCTTGTGCCAAAAGACAGCACCTTTCACCCACGTTCAGTCACAACATGTTTTGTTGAAGCCAAAATTTCATTCTGTGAAAGAAGAACACGGCTCAGGAAAACATTTCAACTGAAACTAAGGGGAGGCAGTATGTCTATCTAGATAAAAGCACATTACAAAAGAGTGGTGTCTAGGTGAACAATTACGTTAGCAGACACAGCTGAGGAAAACATTTCAACTGAAACTAAGGGGAACCAGTACGTCTATC
>LFLW010434660.1:10807-21336 GCA_001262575.1 Conus tribblei | reverse complement strand
TTCTGTCGCTTTGGCAATCTCATCAGTGTCTACTTGCTCTCTGGTAAGAAGGAATGGGAGGGTGGCAGGATTGAATGTGCAGAGTTTTCTATGTAAAACCAAGCAGTTCAGCTCAAAATCATTATGGCTGAACTATTGAGGCTGACAGCTAAAAAGGTTCCAAGATGACCAGACCATTACAGATTTTAGAAGTGAATTTTAACCCAGAATCTGACATTCCTATACCTGATTCTTCAAAAAATTCAGTCCACTGTTTTTATCAGTGAAATGGGGAAAAAAACTTTGAAGCATATGCTTGTCAACTCACAATCTTCAGAATTCACAGGAATGCAAGCCAGTTCAAGGAGAAAGTCTCCTAAGAAGTGGGTGTCACAAACAAAATGGCAGCAAAATGTTAGAAAAGTTATGAAAGGAAGGCTATTCTTCTATAACAAGTGAAAGTTTACTCCTCTGAGCTGTGATTTATTTCTCCTACTTCTTACATATTCCAGTGACTGGCAGGTCTGGTAGCTTTCTTTTACATGCCAACAGGTTTGACTTTTGATTCTAACCCATTGTGAGGTCCCTCATTTTGTGTTGATGTTTCAGGACGAAACTTCGGATACGCCAAGTATGCCAACACAGAGTCAGCCATGAAGGCCATGCAGACCCTGCACGGTCAGAACCTCTCAGGCCAGAGGATCAAGGTTCTGGAGGCAGAGCCACCAAAGCAAGGAGACGATGGGCCCAGCAAGAAGCAGAAAGTCTGAGTCTGTACTCCAAGGGTGAGTTGGGTGTATGGGGTTTTGCTGTGGTTTCTGATATGTATTGAGAAATCTGCAGTGTTTGCTAGTGTGGGTATTGTTGTTTGACATGAGCAGCATCCTTTGCTTCTTCCCAGCATCATCTTTCCGTTCCACCTCCCCCTCTACCTCCTCCTCCTCACTTGCCTTCTGCTTGAAATTGCAAAGTCAGCGTAATATTCTGTTCTTCATATGGACCTGTTTACCCCTACAGTTTTGCCTTATTTTGTACATTTTCGGCAAATATATGGCTGGCAGCATAAAGTGGGGGGAAACATCAACAATAACACATGCGCGCGCACACACACACACACACACATGCACACACACAATGCTGATAAGAAAGAAAATTGAGAAATAAAAGTTCTTGAGTGGTAGTTGCACATGCAGAGTTTAATGTTAGTGGTGTCCTCATGTGCTTTGACCAAAGACGAACAACTCTTGCTCTTGTGCACAAAATTGTGTCTGGCTGTATCTGCTTCTTCAGCAACCAGCCAATATGGAGGAACAGTGGCAGTGACTTCAGCAAAAGGATATGAATTTGTGCTAAAGTGAGCTGATGAATCAGATTTGAAAGTAATTTGTGTTGGAAGAACCTATTGTTACTCTAGTTGTTACAGGGTAAGGTATCAACCCTCTGCTGCTTGATGGCAGATGAAAATATGAAATATAAATTTGGAAGATGGAAACACACATGCTTCCCACTCCACCTCTGTTCCTGGAAGACGTGTACCCATCCTCTGTTTCTGGAAGATGTGTACCCATCCTTTGTAGAAAATACACTTTTTCAAGTACACCGATTGCAGTTTTGGGAAAAATGGGTCTGTTTATGTACTGATGACATTTTTCTGAGTGGTTGCAACATGTAATAAATCATTCACATATTTTTAACAGTATTATTCATTGAAAGTTTTCTCATTGACAATGGCAGATGGAAGAAGGGATCTTTTGTTTATTTTGAAGTTATTGAGATTTAAAAAAATATTGTTTTCTCTTTATTAATTTTTCTGCTTTTAGAAAGAAAAATAATGTGCATTTATTCGAATTTCATGCAGGTAAAATGCAGAATTAGAATGACTCTTTGATTGCTCAGTGAAGTCGAAATGAATGACACATGAAAACTTGTTTTCTGTCTTCAGTGCGGACGACTGACTGCCATGTTTCACACAACGGACAAACCACTCGACAACAACTCTTGATACCACCATCAGTTGGACTTGACAGAGCTTGTTGCTGACTGACCTATAAAGACTTATAGGTCTTAAACCACTGGGCCTCTCCTTGCTCACTTGCCCCTGGAACATTGCAAAGAAGAAAAAAAAAATGGCAGCAAGCAAATCAGACATCTACAGAACTGTTGTGCAAGCATTTGGCATTCATGAGTTCTCATCTTATCCAGCCTAGGCTCACATTCATCAGTATTGTAAACCTGTTATGTTCTTCTCTCTAAATAAAAAGAAAATTATGTGATTCATGCACATAATTCCATTCCTGTCAGTTGGTGATCGGTGTCCCTTAGTGTTTTGTACTGAAGTTGACAGTTCGGTATGTAGCTACTTTTGTGCAGATCTTGGCATGTTTGCTTGTCTGACTGGACGCATACAGCAACTGCAGCAGTTTGCTTTCAATCTGATTTGGAAACATTGAGAATTTCTAAAAGAGGTTGATCCATGAACTGGTCATTTCTACATGGAAACCAAGTCATTGTGCATGGATATAAAGTTGTAAGTGTTTACATGTCTTGGAACAGATTTTGGTAGTAGTCATGTGATTGCTGAGACCCTTACAAAAACAAAAAAAGTAAAGATCCAGAAGTAGATAAGTATGAATGTAAAGAGAGCAGTGAAATAAAAATGTATGTGTGTGTGTGTGTGTGTGTGAATGGTTCTGGCTGTCTACTTGCTATCATCTGTAAATGTTTGGAACTACATATTTTCACCACCATTGAGTTTTGCATCTTGATATTAACAGACTTCTTTTTTTTTGGATATTGCCAGGGATGGATTTGAGACTTTGTTCTGATGTTCAAAGTTTGTTTCAGTTAATATATGGCAAGCTTTTATGGTTAATAATGTTAGAAGATGTTTTTGTTTGTTTGTTTGTTTGGTATTGTGTGGTGTTTTTGTGTGTGTGTGTGTGTGTGTGGNAAGCTTTTATGGTTAATAATGTTAGAAGATGTTTTTGTTTGTTTGGTATTGTGTGGTGTTTTTGTGTGTGTGTGTGTGTGTGTGTGTGGGTGGTTGTGTGTGTGTAAAGAACCCTCGTCTCTTATTTGAGCCATTTCAGTATAATTTTAGTTAATGCATCACCAGTCAATTTCATTAGTCAACTCTATTTTCTGTGTATACAGACATCATGTAATGTTTCCTTCATTAGCTGTTACCAAACTGCAAGCAGCTGTACGAAGGTAATTAAGCTGCATGGAGCCGAAGATCACTTATATCACAGAGCTGGGCATGTGGGATACTTGTTTTACATGACCATTAACATCCTATCCAGTGCGTCAGTTGTTTTCATTCATGTGTTCGTTCTAAAGAAGAAATAAAAATTTTATGATCTGAATATCTTGTTCGCATAATGACAGTACTTCCTTGTCTGTTTCGACCACATTCACATACACCTGACTTGTGGCACAAACACTACTTCACTGTCACTGTTAGTAGATTGATCATTTTCTCACAGTTGGTTTTCAGTCAAACTTGCAAGAGTGTTGCGTGTACCAGCAACAATGAAAAACACCTTTTGTAGAGGAGAGAGGCTGGATGGAAATTCTTGCGAATTTGGCTATGGGGGAGTTTTATAGCACATTTTAGTGGCAAGGGAGGAAAGACATTGGCGAGAGATCACAAGAGTATCTTAGGGCTCTCATGTATGAGAGAAAAAGACTGACAGTGATAACGTCTCCTGATTTGTGCACAGAAAGTATTGACCTGAGATTGGTGCATGAAACGATCCGAGTGTTGGCCCCCACTCCTCCTCACCCCCCAAACAGCCAGAAGTGTGTGAACAAGTAAAACAGAATTTGCCCAGCATCCGTTCTTACACCCGTATCATCTGTCAGTTTCCCTTTCTGCAAGCAAACGCTAGCCTCTCGCATATTCTGTGACTGAAACCCACCTCTTGTCAAAGTCATAAGTACACGCCATCACATTAAGTTTGAAAAATATTATGAAAATCAATCAGTAATGATAGAATATCTCTCCAATGAGTGAAGGGGATTCCCCTGTGTATGTGGCAGGAAGTTTATCTCCCTATGGTGTAATTCACTAAGGGGTTTCGATACCTTCGTAAGTCTAAATGCTTCTAGTTTCATAACTCGAAATGCTTAAGTCGTCAATTGGCACATGCAGCATTTTTACAGCAAGTCATCAATCAGTGTGAGTCTAAATGCTTTAGTCGTCAATTGCCACATGCAGCATTTTTACAGCAAGTCATCAATCAGTGTTACTCTAAATGCTTTATTCATCAACTGGCACATACAGCATTTTTACAGCAAGTCATCAATCAATGTTACTCTAAATGCTTTATTCATCAACTGGCACATACAGCATTTTTACAGCAAGTCATCAATCAATGTTACTCTAAATGCTTTATTCATCAACTGGCACATACAGCATTTTTACAGCAAGTCATCAATCAGTGTGACTCTAAATGCTTAAGTTGTCAATTGGCACATACAGCATTTTTACAGCAAGTCATCAATCAATGCCTACTGGATTTACATTGCAAATGGCCAAGCTGCACCATAAGCAGCCAAAGGGCTAAAATGAGTATTATTATTGTTCCGCCGGACAAAAGGCACAAACAAATTACAAGAGAAAACATGACGAGTTTCCACATCTGGTCTTAATGTGTCGTGTTTTGTGTTGCAATTTATTTGTCCGGAATAATAATTATAATTTCTATTTCAAATTTGTTTCATTTTATGCCTGCAGTTACCTCACTTTGAAACTATCCTTGTTTAGGTAAATCTTCAAGTGGAAAAAGAAATATAGGTTAGAATTGCTGTGAAATGTATATTTACAGGGAAGAAGAGAAAGAAATATGGTGCAAGACGTTAAGAGGGAAATTTCTTGTCTGGGTAGACAGCAGTGAAATGGGTTATAGCATGGTTGGTGGAAGTAGCAAAGATATGCCATTTTTTTTTAAGTACAAGACTTGTAAACGAACACTTTTTTTTGGCTGTTTTGTTTGTTTGTTGTTTTTTGTGTGTGTGGAGGAAAATTAGACTTTGAGAAATGTGAATATTTCTGTCTCCCTTTGAAAGGAAATACATAGAAACAGGAGTAATGTGATTGCAGAGTGTTCCTGTTAGATTGTAATTTTCAGCCTACAAGGTACCACAGTAAAGGGTAGACCCTTTGATTTATTTTCTCTGGATATCTTTTGTTTATAAAGCACTTGTGAAAATGGGAATGCTTGTATAAAATCATTCTCTGGCTAGGCTCATTATATTGTACCAGAAGACTACCAGTGACATTGAAATGAATCATTATGTTAAAAATATGCCTGAAAGTCACAGCGCAAAGCAAAAAGTGAAAGTGACGTTTCAAGTAATTTGATATATGCAAATTTAAAATTCACAATCTATTCATGTGATTCCATTAAATCAGGCAGTTGGAATTTAATGGACTTGCACAACAAGTGCCAATAGCCATTTTAGTTTCTAATTCAGTTGTGAGTAATCGGCTTTGACTTCAGCTTTCGACAAGTCAGAACCAGCTTGCTTTATTTTTTCATCGCTGTATTGCTGATTAGTATAATTCCAATTCAAAGTAAGCTTTTCAGGTGCTAGTTTCTTTCTTTACCAGTCGCGTGATTCAAATCCCACAAAACCTGTAACAAATAGCTTGAATACTTTGATACTGTAATCAACAGTGATTGGTAAAAGTTGCTATGTATTAAGATGGTATTGTCTCAGTTCAAGTCTGTATATGGTGTATGCTTGCGGTGCTTGTGCATGAGATTTATTTACACTAGTGCACTAGGCAGCCAGTGCTTTGAGTTGGGTTGACAGAGAACTGAATGCGATTGCAGATCATGTATGAATAGGCCTGCACAGGTCACAAAAACTGACTTTCTGATAGGCTGGTGCTTTTTGTTAATAGCATTCTTTCAGATTTGGGATCAACATATTCCATTGTAGTCTGGAAATTACAGTTATCACATGTATCTGTTATATTGTTGTGACACATGCTTCTTGTGTTTTACTATACAGCCTGTGCCTTCATCATTCTTCTATCATTCAATCATATAATGTGCATGAGAAAAGGTGGTCGTAAAGGTATTACAGTTATGCTTACACAAACACAAACTCTTATGCACTCACACACACACACACACACACACACTTTGTCTCACACACCCAGAGGATTGATGAAGGAAATAACAAAAACAGTGAAATATTCATTTAGAAAATGATGGAACATGCAAGTATAGACAGAATTGATATTAAAGACAGCTTTTGATAAGTTGGAAGCATTGATGAAACAAAGATTGAAAAAATGCAGTTAAATTTTTGGATAAAATTAGTGGTGGATTAGATTCAAAGGCTTTACAGAATTGTTTTTCTCTAGCATACAAAATGAGTGCTTGGTTAACTGATTTTTTATGTATGTGGTTCTGGGGTCTCTCTTCCCTTCCTAACATTCATTATTTTTGAGTTGGTAGTTATATTGCAGATACTGTGGTATCAGTTGATTTATTTTTTTTAGTTGGGGGAGTTATATTGTAGATGCTGCAGTTGAAATAAACACGTGGTTTTGGTCCAGATGTGCGACGATCCTCATTTTATGAAAATTTCATTGTACATGCTATTTCAGTGCATGTCATCTTCACTATGATGTTCAGGATGCTACAAAAATGTGCTTCTAGAATTTTGTTCACATGCAGATAATGATATTGACCAAAAGTAAGTTACACATATGACACTGACCAAAAGTAAGTTTGCCCAAGAACATGGATGCAACCTCCCAGCAGGTAATTGAACAATGTAAAGGCAAACCTAATGTTGAATTTGACAGAACTACTGAAGAGAGTCAGAGAAAAGTACAGTCACCAGTTCACAGGAGGCTGCCAGTTCATAAAGTGATCGGGACAGCTAACTGCTAATAAAAGCATCACAGACTAGCTGAAGATAGAACCAGCATATGGAAATGGTGTAAATTCAAGCAGTTGAAGAAACAGTGTACGGAATAGATTGCTCTTATGAAGAAACCAACAAAATCTTTCGATAAACAGGGACAAACCAATTGTTGAACAGATAATGTCATAGCAGAAACTGCCAACAGTAAAATTACAAAACAGGCTGAAACAAAACCAACAGAATTTAAGAGATAGCCATGGATGACTTGACTAAGAACAAATTATGGCAGTGTTGGTCTATGTGTGAGAAGAGTATGAGACTGGTGAAAACATAACTTCCCCACACAGTATGATTACAGACTAACCATGACACTGCCAGCTTAATTGTGATTGTAAATACAGAATAACCATGACGCAGCCAGTCAAAACTCTCATTAGGAACAACTATGACCGAGGCAGCCAAAACTATTGATTACAGAACAACTCTTGCAGAGCCAGCTGAAACAATACCATAACAGAGCCAACAAATAGTGCGATCACTGAACAACCATGACATCTGCTAAAACTGTGATTACTGAAAGAAAACGATTGTGGAACAACAAGACAGAGCTGTAAAAACTTTTATTACAGAACAACTATGACAACCAAGCTTAAGATTACGGAAGAACCAGGACAATGCATCAAAATGTATCATTACAAATATACCAAGACAGCCAGCTTTTACTATGATTACAGAACAGGTATGACAGAGCCAGCTTACACTATGATCAGGGAACAAGTATGACAAAAACATTTTGATTACTGAATGATAGAATATTTAACGGACAACCGTAACGGAGGTATGCAAAATGTCGATTAAAACCAACTGTGACATAATCAGCCAAAACGGATGATAATATTATTACAGAACAAAAGTCACAGTTCAAAGGATCCCTCCGAACTGTTTGAGAATTGACTGGATAAACTGGAGAAGAACCTGACTAAGCTTCTTGGTTTCTTTTCATTGCCTAGCGCTCAGCTGACTGCCTATGGCCATGTTTTGAAGACAGAACAGTTTTTGAGAGCTAGAAGGACTTTACAAAACAACAACCAACAACAATGGCAACAGAACCAACAAATAGTATATGAACACTTAAAAATTACAAATGGAGCTGACCATATGACAAATGGACCCCCTGTCTGTGGAGCTGATGATCGTGTGTTCAAACCACACAGCTTGAAAACTTTCTATCCAGACAACAGCAAAGGGGTATCAGATTCAGTTTTTTCAAGTGACAAGTAATTTGCCACAGAGATGTTGCTGACTTTTCTGCGGATGAAGAAAAACCTGCAGTGGAATGAATGAATTGCTCACGTCTTTGGTGAACTGAAGTTTCACAGCAGAACACCTGAGAGTTTAAATGCAGAAAGGATTTATGTGTGTATGTTAAACAAATCTTCCTGTAGAACTTTACTACAGGATGTTGTAGTCTGAATGTGTCATTGACAACATGAAATGTAACTTTCAACAGAACAGTACTTCATTAGCAGCCTTGTGCAGACTGACAGTTTCAACATTGTTTCCCACGAACAACAGCAAACTGAGCTCATGGAACTGATCTTCAAAGAGGAGCCTTGTGACAGAAGTGAATGTGTACAGTTCTGTATGAAAGGCAGTGAACATCCACTAAATTACACTTTCTAAAGAAGCTTGTGGTTTGACAGTTTGTGTGCTTAGTTCTTCCCAAGGACAAAAATACCCAACACTGAAGGAAACCTTGGACTGAATCCTGACGTTAACACACGGCGTTTCTGAGGAGGACTGGAGGGACAGTGAACTGAGCACATTGAACAAAATGGCCAGAGAAGCCTTGTGACGCTCGTGACAGTTGATTTGACACGAACCACATTCCACCATGGCTGACTAAAACGTCAGTCGGACGGGACACGGTAACTGATCGACCACAAGGTGGGAGCCACTCGATGACGAAACAAAAACACGACAAAAAAACAACAACAAAAAACAAGGAAAGTATGCTTTAATGTACAGACTGTGACAATGTTTCCTTTCACATTGTTGGCCATATTTTCATTGATATCAGTTGTTTCATGTCATTTTATCATCAGCTCTCTTGTGGTCATTGTTGAAAAAGTGATGTTGGGGTTGCCGTTTTTGAACAGGTGGTTGGAAGAATTATTGTCTTTCATCAGAATTTGAAATATTCATGTTGATATGTTTCTTTTTAATTAGAAAATTAAGCTAGACCTATGCTAAGAAGTGGCAGGGTTTTTTTTTTTTTTAAAGATTATGATGAGCCCATTATTGAAGTTACATTCTGTACTGGCAAGATAGCATTGCAGGCAGATTTCAGATCTGTATGGTCACTAGTCTTATGCTTTACAGGAAGGGTCAGCATAATTCATTATTATTGTGAATGCTAATCAGGAAGCATGTACTTCTCCTTCCTCCACATAAGCTTCATAATAACTCCAATTAAACTGCAGTCTTAGCATTGGTCTTGCTTGATTTTCTAATTATCACTTGTCTGTTGCTCCAGGAAGAGACAGTGTGAAGAAAGTAAGGAAAGTGGCCAACCTTTCAGCAACCAAGTAGATAAACCACTTAATGCCAGTAATGGAATACATGCACATTCTGCACAATGGTTGGAAGAGCCCATCTCATTTATAATGTATATACGTCCAGAAGTTTCTGTTTGCAAACTGTACTACTTTGTCTCCTACAGAATTGTCTTTTCATAAGTTGAGCAGTCACTTTCAAGATTGCTTTCAATGAATCCCCTGCTTTAGCAGCAACAGTCCAGCTTACGGTCCTGTTTGTGCGTGCTGTACGTTTCATAGCATCAGTGCTGGAGCACACAAGCACCTCTTTCACCCAACATATGAATGTCTGTTTTCCTACAGGCGCAGCGGGTTTAGTATGACTGATACACAGCTGTTCTTGGTGATCATGGTTCCTGAGATTCTTAGCTGTATCTACAAACAGGTTCAAATGTTTAGCAAGGCAAAGATTTTCATTTTCTGTGAGTATCTTAATCTCAGTTGACTCAGTATATATACCTGGCTTTGTTGTTTTTAGTAGACACAGAAACTGAGAAAGTATGATACACACTTCAAGAATGGCTTTTCTCATTCAAGGTAGTAAACACAAGTCTAGTCAGCTCTCTGAATTTATTTGGTGCAAATGTCAACATAAGCAGTTCAGTTGCCAAACCTTTCCATTCCACTCAGAACTTAAGACAATGCCTGTGCTTCTTTCTACCAAACAAGTAGGTATCTTCCAAGTCGACCGAAGCCATAAAGCCACTAGTGTTAGTGCAGTAGTGAAGTCTGCATTTCAGAGTTGTAATGAGTGATGTCTTCCTTTATTTTCTTCAAGTTCAGAATTGTCCTTTGTTCCTTATTTTCTTTGTTCTGCAAAGACAAGTGATGTAAACTGATGTGCTTCAGACAAGCACTTTGAAATAAGACCTTTCATAGCCATTGTTTCTATATCTGTGTCAATGACTCCCCTCTCCTTTGCCTTAAAGTTGGTCTGAGAAGTGTATGCCTATTCGATCTGGGTTATGTGACAGTCTTATTCAAGGCATACACTGTGTACTGTTTTTCATATTTTCTAATCTTTTATCAAGATACCTGAAGACTGTGCATGTCTGCCACCCTGAG
>LFLW010429756.1:2197-12356 GCA_001262575.1 Conus tribblei | reverse complement strand
TCTTAGCGTTTGAGACAAATTGTGGTATTCAATGTCAATGACCATTTGAATTTTTCATCTGACATACATATCATTTGTGTGGCAATGAAAAATAGAGCTCCAACTCCGTTTAGTAATATGTCACTGCAATAACAACAAAAAGGAAGAGACACTGCAAAACTATACAAATCGTGTAGCCGATAAACACATGAGATGGAATACAAAATCACAAAGGCTGTTGAGTTTTATCACAGAACTGATACCCAATAAAGTCTGGCAATTAACAAGAAAAAAAAATCCATGATCATTCTGATTACAACGTAAGAAGGAAGCTTTGGTGAGAAAGATGAAAGAGCCAGAGGAATCAAGAAACAAGTGTTTATAACATCTTTTGTAAAACGACCAAGTTTCTCAGGCTAAGGTGGAATGTAAAGGTAACAAGTGTAAAGGATGCTACTGTTACTGTAACATTTCAACATGTGAATAAAGTAATTAACATCTGGATTTCTTTGTAGATTTTTTTGAATATTTGGTCACATTGCAGGTATGTACAGGCCAAGCAGCACTGATCATGTGAACAAAAAGCTAGTTCAGTCTTCTTCAAAGGCTAGGTTGTCGATGTCCACGGTGTCGGAGGTTTCTCGTCGTGACGATAATCGAGAACTGGGGGCACTATAAAGATCATCGTCCCGACGGTAGACGATAGGTGTCGGGTCTTCTACTTCCAGGTCATCTAGGATGACCCTCTCCTGATCAGGGATGCTCTGCATGCGATACATCTCATGTCGCACAGAGGGCTGGGCTGCCTCTGCTGCCATCTCCCTTTCTGATCTTCTTCCAGACTGCATGGTGGTGGCTTGTGGTGGTGGAGCGCTGGGTGCCTGTGCCTGTTCTTCAGGATTGTAGATGAAGATGTCCGTGCCCTCCTGGGATGTGTAGAACCCCAGCGGAGCAGCAGAGTCATGCCTAAACTCCTTGCTCCACTTATCCTGTCGGCCGGAGAAGGGACCTTTCTTTTCAGACGATGTCCAGGCCTCCATGTGAGGCCTGTCGCTGAAACCAGAATGAGGCCGCTCCGAGGAGCTACTGCTGCTTGGTCTGTCAGAGGGAGCTGTGGCCACAATGTCCATCTTCCTGGAATGCAACAGACCCTTGCTCTTTTTGCCTTTGTCTGCCCCTGGCTTGTCGGCAGCGACTGGTCTTGTCGCAGCAATGGGTGCTGCTGAAACCCTATGGTCGTAGGTTGGATTGACAAAGCCGACGTCCGGCTGCACCGAGGTCAGATGTGCAGTACCTTCCCGAATGAAGGATGTTTCTGCTTCAGATGACAAATGGGAGACAGAGCCACTCAAGTGACGCTCTCGTTTTCGCTTTTTCTTCTTGGCGATGATGAAAGCCACAAAGCAGCAGCAGCAAGAAGCCACGATGAGCACCGCAATGCAGATGACGATGATGATCCACACAGGCAGCTCATCCTCTACAGGCTTACAAAAGTCAACGTAGCGATCCAACTGGCACTCCCCTACCTTCCTGGTGGTGTGGCAGTAGAAAGCCAGCATGTCTGCCACAGTGCGGGTGACGTCAGCACTGCCGGTCCTCTGATGCTCACGCACGCAGGACTCCAGGTAGAGACTGAAGAAAGCGTGGAGGTCGGCGCAGTGAGTCTGCAGGCTGGTTTCCTGTAGGGCTGTCAGACAGACCTGGGCTGACTGGTTGGTGTCGGGGGTGTGGAACACGTCTTCTGGCAACACCACGTCCAGCACAGGAATGGTGGAAGGCTTCCAGACGGGGGGAGGTGCAGGGTCAGCCTGCGGGGTTGCTTCGATGACTGCAGGCACGTTTGATGGCGTGGCCATGCCATGTACTGACAGGAAGGTTCTGTCGCCATCCCCTTCATCGAAACCTGCGGACATCAGCAGAATGGGCAGCGAAGTCCTTGGATCCAGGCCNGGAAGGCTTCCAGACGGGGGGAGGTGCAGGGTCAGCCTGCGGGGTCGCTTCGATGACTGCAGGCACGTTTGATGGCGTGGCCATGCCATGTACTGACAGGAAGGTTCTGTCACCATCCCCTTCATCGAAACCTGCGGACATCAGCAGAATGGGCAGCGAAGTCCTTGGATCCAGGCTGGGGTCTGAGGCATACACTCTGAGGTCATCAGCGATTGATTCCAGGGGTTTAGCGGACTGCCACAATCGCACCAAGTCAATTTCCACAGCAGACTGGCTGGTCTGTGGTCCAACCAGTGTGAGATCGGTGACTACCAGGTCTGCTACGGAGAGATGGTCCACATGGAGTGTGGTGTAGTCAAAGCCACTTTCTTGGATGGCAAATGCAGTCAGTGACGCCACACTGTCGTCCCAGGTGACAGCCAGGTAGGTCCAGGTGCCGACGCTCTCAGGCCTCAGAACTGCAGTCTCTCCTCCAAACCAGGTGAGAAGGATGAGCTGCTGGCGGACGGACACACGGATCACTCCAGCTGACGTCATCACCTCCATGACCATCCTGGACTCCGACAACAGGGCCTCCACTCTCAGCCAAAAGGACAAGGTCAGCTGTCTGGTGGTGATCATGACACTGAGCTGGGCAAAGGTGAGCGAGTGGTGAGTCAGACGCAGCATGTGGCCACAGGTGGACAGGTTCTGTCCAGCCACACCCTCTCCCAGCCAACGAGACAGGTCCTTGTCCGTCAGCAAGAATTTCTTTCGCTGGTGCTCCGAAACTCGGGCTGCCATCAGATCAGCATTGGTTGTGGCTGAGGAGTGCATCAGGTCGTTGATGTGGTTGCCATCAGGAAGACCCAGCAGGCCAGACGTCTGGGCAAACCAGTCTTGGTGAAGCTTGGTGGCCACAGTTAGTCCTGCAGTACTGGCGCCCACCACCACCGTCAGCTTGCTGTCCACAGTGACACGCAGGTAGCTGTATCTCCACCACACCAGGCTGACCCTGCCCCACGTCTTGCTCTTGGGGAAGCTCATGTCCTCCGGTTGACCCTCAATCGCCACGGTCGCCGTGAAGTTGCTGGAATGCTCGCCACTCACCACCATTTTCAAGTGGAAAGTATCCACGGTAAGCGAGACGGCGGAGATGAGACGACAGAGGCGTCGCTGCGGGCAAGGTAAGAAGAGAGCCAAAAGGTCCACCCCTTCGACCTGGATCAGGTGGTAGGTGCCAGGTATGACCAGAGCCAGCGAGGCCCCATCCCAGGTGGTCAGGTAGCTGCTGAAGACAACGGCGGCTCTCCACTGCACACTGGTTTCCACCACAGTGACAGTCACACTGCAGTCACCTCCCACCCACTCTGCCGTGCACCCTGTGCAGGCGTAGGTGGCGACCGTAGTGCCGGTGCTGCTGGTCCAGTAACCCAGGGTTGTCACGGCCGACTGAAGCCAATGGGGAGAACAGGAACAGACACCGGTGACATAGGAACACACTCCATACGTGTTACACACTCCGCGGTCGGTGAACGGACACAGCTCGCTGCAGGCGTTTCCCCAGTAACCATGGTAACAGAGGCATGAAGACATAGCTGGTGTCCAGCCGAACAGACAGGTGTAAGCACACTGGGAGCCGTAGTAGGGTAGGATGGAGCCTAGGTGGGTCAGCTGGTTGCACTGTGCTCGGAGAGGGGAGGCTTGGAGTTGCTGGTTCTGCTCACACAGCTGAGCCAGAGACAGGGCCAGAAGCTCGGCGTTCAGGCTGCTCCCTGTGCTGTACACCATGGCACTACACTGCTGCACCAAGCCGGCAGCCTCGGGGAACATGGCCGAACACTGAGGGCTGGAGGTCAGGTTGCCTAGCAACGTGGCGCAGGTTGCCTGGGCGGCGGCCAGGCTGGTGGCGTTGGTGGTGGGCTGCACGGGGAACATGTGGTCCTCAGGACCGGTTCCATCCGTCAGGAAATCGCCAACTTCAGGAACTGCTTTGGAAGTCAAGGTCAAGTCAGAGACCTCCCATGTGGGAGGGTTCTGGATGTTCTCGGCATACATGGTAGAACTGCGCTTTCTTTCTTTCGCTGCCATTCCAGAGCCGTCATTGAGGGGCCAGTGAAGATGAAGGTCAGGCGTGTCCTCCTGGATGCCCATTCTCCACGTCTGGCTGACCACGCTGGGGTTAGTGGGGCGTGACCACACACGCACCTCGTCCAAGAGACCTTGGAAGACGCCCACATTTACTACCACACTTAGTCCTGCAGGAAGCAGCCCAAAGGACATGATACCACCAGAGACAAACACGTGTGTGTTAAGTCTTACAGATTTGAAGGCAACGAGTCCATCGCCGCTGGTGACATAGATTTCCACGGAGTGGAGAGCAGCATGCCATGATAAAAGCACCTGGGTCCAGGTGTTGATGGTGACATCCAGTCCTGTGAAGACCCTGCCCTCGGTAGTGAAGATCACCAGCTGGGATCCTGAACAGCCCAGGATGAAGTAAGTGTCGACATCCACCTGGTAGGACACCAGGACCCCTGTCAGGCTGAAGAGCTTCACGTGAAACTCCATGGAGAAGTGCTGAGCTGGCAATGTTACCTCCCTTACCACCATGCCGGAGTTGTTCAGCCGCAGGCAGGCTTCGGTAATGATGCGCCCATGAGGGGAAACGGAGGTTGAAGCCACGTAGCGATGGACATGGAAGAAGGTGAGCAAAGCGGTCAGAGTGAGGCGCTGGTCACATGAGGAGGGGAGTGCTGCAGCCTGGGAGGGAGTGCACACCTGCATGGACTGGTTGAGGCAGGCAGAGTACCGAACAGCCAGCTGGGTGTTGCAGGATGTCAGCAGACCCGACACCTCACCGCTACCTGTGAACCACACATCCTTCTTTGCCGACACCGTCACCAGCAGGTTGGAGTTGACCACGGTGATGGTGACATTAACAGACAGGTCTGTAGCAGAAATTACCAATGTGGAAAAACTGGTGTAGACAAACTTGAGGCTGCCCGCAGTCAGCGTTCCACGCACCACCAGTTCTGATGTCTGTCCAAACAGGGTGATGGAGTTCTGGCTGAAACTTTTGTGGTTGATTTCCATGCTGTCTGACTGAGAACCCACAATGGCAGAAGCAACACAGTGAGAGGAGAAGAGGCCTTCAGGACACGAAGTCACCTGCACCGCCAGGAACAGGCCAATGTCCGCTTTGTGGAACAGGTTGAAGACGCCGTTCTTCACCACGTCGAAAGTTGTGCCATCGAAGGTCACCACACGACCCAGGGCGGAGATCTGCCCAACAACGTGGGACAAAGACGATGGGGTAGACATCAACAGGTTTAAGCTCAGGATGCATTCATCGCCCGTCCATCCCTCGGCACATGACTGGCACGCACTCCCCGACCAGTGGCGGTCACACCAACAAGATCCGTCCTCCACACACAATCCATGGCGATGGCAGGGGTTTGCTGCCCCTCCCGGGCAGTAGTCATGACAACCAGAGCCCCAGAACCCCAGCAGGCAGGAACAGGAGAGATTGGAGGGGGCCGAGGTCATGACAGGAGAACCAAAGGCACAGTCAATACATCGCTGCTGCAGCCAGGATGGCGGAGCCGGAGTGAGGTCACACACTGTTCCGTACATCACCGTTAGGTCCACAGCATTGGTCACACTGCAAACATTGATGAAGGTTGCCATGGTGACCAGGGCAGCTTGGCTGGATCCTGTGGTGGTAGCCAAGTGAAGACACCTGTGTTTGAACCAAACAATGCTGTGCATGGAACAGGCAGACAACACCGAGGTAGCAGCGAAGAAACTGTCACACAGGTTGATCCAGGTCTGCTCTGCTGTCCACCACTGACTAGAAGAAACAACAGCGGAGGACTGAAGCTGTAGATCAGACAAAACCCACAGCGGGGCGGGCCAAGGAGCCGGGGGGAGGAGAAGGTTGTTGGTCGACAACAGGTTGTCATGGGCGACAGCTCCTAAACCTTCATCCAGCTTGAGCAGAGAAGAGAGGATGGCTCTGAAGGAAGTGACGTCAACGTCCATGTTGTACACCTGGTAGACCACGGCGACAGGGATGGCCTGCGACCACACCACCAGTTCGTCCGCCTGTCCGTTGAAGGTGTGCGTCAGCTGGCGTGCCTGGTCCTGAGGCGAGGGGACCCACTCTCCCAAAGACATGACTGCGCCATCTACCACAGTGAGGGGACAATGCTTAGTGATCATCGTGTGCTGGATGCTGGTGTCCTGGCTGTACACGAACACATGGATCTTCCCCTCACTGCCAACAAAAGTCACCAGCAACTGGTTCCACTGCTCTAGCGTAAGACTGAGACCTGTACTCAGTTCTGTGGCCCCACAAATCATCCTCAGGGGGTCATCGTTTGTGATGGATAGAGTCAAGTTCTTTCCGAAGGACAGGATGGTGCCGCCGTAAGTGTGAGGTTTCACATGGAGGCTGATGGTGAAATCCTGCAGCCCTGAAGTGGAGTTGACACTGATAGGACCGGACCAGGCTGAAGTGCTGTTGAACGACAGAGAGTAACTTGCAGCGGACTTTGAGAACTGTCCATCTTCTTCCGACTGCTGGAAAAGTGAGGCGCTGTCAGTGATTCTAAAGTCCGCATCTATCTTGCTGTGCAAATCATTCAGAGACTGGGTACTGACCGGCGCATACACTGACTGACTCAAAGGCTGACAGATGTCTAGCACTCCCACTGACCCACTGCAGGCAGCAGACTCTGTCTGGACTCTCAGCTCCAAGTATCCTCCTTGGGTCGCCACCCCCACCTCTACACCACCACCCAGACCGAAAGTCAGAGCATCTGCTGAAGTCATGGTCAGGGTCAGGCCAGAATCGAAGGTCTGGTTCCGGGGTAGTCCAAGCTGAGAACCGTTGATGTAGACATCAGGCAGGTGAGAGTGATGTGATGGCAGAACTGTGACATTCTGACCTTCAAATGTGAAGGCCACACCTGCAGTGCAGGATCCGTAGGAACACCACACCAGTAGCACCTGTACTTCAGTCACAGGGGTAGTCGTCGTATCTCGGAACACTGTGTACACACCTCGCAGGCCTGACAGTTCAAAGTGCAGACCGGAAAAGGTGATGACATCGCTAGTTGAGGTTACCAAGGCCACACGCTCACTGCCAGTTGTCACAGCACTGCTCTGGAAGATGGAACAATCCACACCTGTGTAATCTGCTGTACAGCTGCTGCAGTCAGGTGACCCTGCCCAGTTGGGCTGACAGGTGCATCCACCGCTTGGGTTGCACTCTCCATGGAGACTGCATGGGGTCTGGGACCCGCCGGGACATGCCAGTTCACACTGTGACCCGTAATACCCAGCACTGCAGTCACACTGGCTGGGGTTGGTGGTTGAAGTGGCTCCGTACACACAGTCTGGGGAACAGACGGCCAGGGCTCGCCACTGCTCGTCAGCATCGCACACTGTCTGAAGCAGGGATGCAGGGAGTGTCGGGGAGTCCACACACAGAGCTGCATACGTCAAGACAGTGCCCAGAGCCGCCTGTGGATACCTGATGCCACTCATGGTGTAGACACACAGGGCCTGCAAGTCCTGTCTGGTTGCGTTACTGAGGGCCTGGCATTCAGAGGCAGTGAGCTGAGTGATGAGAGGGGTGCACACATCTTCTGCTGTTGGTGGCGTGGAGAAAGCCAACACAAGGTCCGTGCTGGAAGTTGCGCTCCTTCTCAAGATGTACTCCACATCGGACGACAGCCAACTGGGCGAAGTCAGAGGAGGTCTGGGAAGCTGCAGAAATTCCCTGCCCACAAAGTCTTCTGATGTATGACCTTGACCTTCGTCGAACGTCCATGCCAAGGTGAGTGCAGGTCGGGCTAACAGAGGGTCCATGAGCCATATGTCAGGCACCAGGTTGGGCTCGATGATGCTGTCCCACACCAGGAGGTTCTCTATCTCTCCATGGAAGGGGTACACGCGGGGGTGTGGGGCGCCGTCATGAGCCGGCTGCCAGCTGCCCACAGCCAAAACACCCAGGGATGAGAACAAGTCCGGCTGGATCAAGAAATCGCGTCGCTCCAGCCAAGCAGTGCTGTTGAAGTGGTAGACAGTTAACTCCCCTGAGGCCCCATTGTAGGTGAAAACCAGCTTGTTCCACTCAGCATGATTCAGCACGATGCCAGTGTCATAGGAAGAGACATTGCTGAGGGTCGTCGCCTCCACATACAGGGTGTTGTTCCACAAGTACAGAAGCAGGATATCCTCATGTGTGAAGGAGAAGACAACCTGGCGTTGCTCTGTCACCACCAGCTGTCTCACCATGAGTTCCACAGTGATGTTGTTCATGGTGGATGGCAAGGAGAAGTTGCTGTACACGGCTGACCCTCCAAGGTCAAGGCTGAACCCACTGGTGACCTGTCGCCTGTCATGGTCCGAGGGGAAGTGCACAAACACCTCACAGCTGTCCACCAGGAAAGCGGAAAAGTCCAGACTGCTGTTGACTTGCGGCATCACCATGGTTGCAGACATGCCGGTCAACACCAAGGTCAAAGACTTAGTTGGCAGGGCCTGCTGTTCATTCACGCTACCCTGACAGAAGTTCATCTGCGGAGTGCTGTGGATGGACCCGACATGCTGGAGTTTCTGCCAGGAGGCCTGGTGTCCCGCCCCGCTCAACAGCCCTGAAGTCATGTTCAAGTAGCTATATGGCATTTCCACTGCGACAGTCAGGTAAAGTCCACAGCTGCTGACCCTGATGTCCACACCACCAGACACAGACAGGAGGACCTCGGTCAGGGATGTCCTAGACAAGGTGACTCCATGGAAGAAGACATCGCCGTCCACTGAGGTGGAAATGTCGCCGACGTAGACTCTGGGCTTTGTATCAGGTCTGCTGGAAGACTGGACGGTGATTCTGGCATAGCCGGTACCTGGTTCACCCACCAGTGCAGACACAAAAGTGGTGCAGGTGAAATTTTCGAAACACCTGATGAACTTGGCCTGGATCAGGACACGGTCAGAAAGAGCCAGTAGAGAGTAGACCCCAGGGGTGCTGACATAGAATCCCAGACCATCAGCATTGAGCATGTGACCCAGAGGCTGCAGCCATGCTCTGGCGGCAGAAGATGCATTGCCCGAGGGCGGAGACATCTCTGACACCTCACACCTGTCTCCCAACCAGCCAGATGAGCATGAAGAACAAGTGGCATCCTGACGATGGATCGGGCAGTTGCACTGTCCACTCCACTGATCACAGGTGCCAAAACCTGAACAGGCGTTGTCGGCTCCACCAGGACACACCTGAGCACAGTTGACTCCCCAGTAACCATGGTGACAGTGACACTGGTGTGGATCGGAGACTGGTTTGGTGCCGTAATAACAGGGAGTTCCACAGAGACTTTGTACGACTGTGACAGCCGCCACCTGCAACATGGCACCACAGGTCACAGAGACTGGTCCGGAAATGCCACAAACATACATCTTGAAAAAAATCAAGTACGGTAAAGGCCAAACATGAACCAACAAATCACAAGACAAAACACAATACATTTCAAACTCCTAGGCCTTCAGGCAAGGTAAACAACACTCAGGTTGACGAAAATGAAGAAAGAAATGATTCAACACCCATCTTCCGCCAAACTCCATGAGACATGTGACTGTTTGTTCTTCATTAATGTTGTTCCGAGTGTTGTTTGTCTTGCCTGAAGAAGACCTAAGAGGTCGAAACATGTCAAGTTTTATCTTGTGATTTGTTTGTTCATGTTTGGCAGATACTGTACTTAATTTCTTTTTTTCACAGATTTGTTTCGATTTCCACCTGCAGTCGCCTCGCTTTGCAACTAAACATAAATTAGATCAACAACTACCAAGTCCATCAGTATAGAGAAAACAAACTCTTGTCTTCTAGTTCCACTGTCAAACGTCACTTTGGCACACACAAAATGGCAAGAATGTTTTTTTCTGTTCATCATGTCATGATACCTAATTCTGCATAACATGGAGTGGTGTCAACATTACTGTTGTTTAATGAAAAAAAAATACTACCATATTTCAAAATTAAATGTTATTGTTGTAGTGCACAAATACTCACTTTTCAGATTTTTTTACAAAATGATTCTCAATAAAATGGTTAAATTTACATTTTAGAGTTGCTTGAAATACAGTACAAACCTATCATTTTCGAGTTATCATGATTGGGAGGTTGACACAGTCCATATTCACAAAGACAGATTTTTCTTCTCCTGCAGTCCTGTGTCAGTTCTTTTAC